>JAHWFP010220237.1:122879-139522 GCA_023313725.1 Lithobius niger | reverse complement strand
GGCTAGGTTTTTTTCCATCCACAGCAAATTGACTATCGAAAATTCGCCAAGAATTGTTTTTAAATCGTTCTTGCCTGTCTGGAATATTACGTATTTTCCTCCGCACGTAAGTAATGTCGTTTGTAGAACTTGTGGAAGGAGTTTGAATGGTGGGAAGAGATATGCGTATAAGTTGTGCTATGGGTATGTTAGTGCGTCTACTGCTATGGCTTTTTTGTCCGGAATCGGGCTGATGAAGTGGTGAAGTCTGGCATTGTGCCTCGTGGCGAATAGATGGGGTGCCCCAGATGTTGAAGGGATATTCGCAGCTGGATTTGTTGAGTGTCCATTCGCCTGTGTGTGTGGGGGGGGGGGGGGGTTCCAGCGAGATAGAGAGTCTGCAATTACATACCTGTAATCCTGGAAAGTGTAGAGGCAACAGGGTGACGTTCTGTATGCTGCAGAACTGGAAGATGGTCGAGGTGATCTCGTGTAGTTTCCGTGATTTTGTTTTTCCTTCTTTCCGGATGTATGCAAGTGCCGTTGTGTTGTCTGCTTGGACTTGTACAACTTGATTTTGGACCTATGGGCAGAAGTGTTGGAGAGCTAGCAGGATTGCTTTTAGTTCCAAAATGTTGATGTGTTCCAGATCTTGAGGGGACCAGAGCTCTGAAGTTTGAAGATGATCCATGTGGGCTCCCCAGCCTTGTTGGGAGGGTGTGTGAAGAGCAGACGGTCTGGAATTGGTTCATGAAGGGGAACAGACTGTGCCAGGTTCGTTGAGTCTAACCACCATAGAAGAAATTCTTGGGGGAAGGCTGGGTCCAATTTTCGCTTGTGGTCTGGTTGTTTTTGAAAGGGGGACCATTTGTCGATCCGGTGGTGGTGACAGGGTCTGACCATCCAGCGACCGTATGGCGCAAGAGCTGTCATGGCGCCCAACTTCCCGATGAGCAAGTTTAGTTCCCTGAGTGAGTGTAGAGGTTGTTTCGGAAGCGCCATGGGTGTTCGATGAGGTCTTCCATTCTCAGATTTGCGCTGGAGTTAGTATGGATTTTGGAAGATTTATTCCGAATCCTAACTGGTTGAGAAGATTGATCATGAGGTTCCTGTCGATCACGAGTTGCTAGGGGTCTTGGGAGTTCAGCGACCAATCGTCGAGGTATGCACTTGCCTGGATTTGTGGTTGGTGTAATTTGGCTAGTACTGGTTTCAAAATTAGAGTGAAAATTCTCGGAGCGGCATTTAGACCGAATGGGAGACATCTGAATTCGTAGATATTTTGGTTGTAAAGAAATCGCAAGTAGTGACGGGTTTTGGGATGTAGTGGGACGTGGAGGTAGGCATCCTTTAAGTCGATTGAGACTGTCCAGTCGTTTTTTTTTTTGAAAAAAAGTCGTATTGAAAATTCCGGAACGGCTTCTTCTCTGAAAGTTTGTCATTCTTGATCATTCGATTGTTGAAAACAGATTGTTACGCACATTTTCAGAAACAAAATACTGTACCAGTATTCTTGCAATTTTCAACAGACTGACAACGTCTGTCTTCATCAGGCCTAACCTACTCAACTCGTCAAATTTCGTCAACTTGATGAAAGTTTGAGTTGTGTAGGTTAGGCCTGATGAAGACAGACGTCGTCGGTTTATTGAAAATTCGCAAGAATACTGGTACAGTATTTTGTTTCTGAAAATGTGCGCAACAATCCGTTTTCAACAATCGAATGATCAAGAAAGTCGTATTATCTCTAGGGTTTCCATCTTGAAGTGGTCGTTGGAGATGAAATGGTTGAGGGGTTTGAGATTGAAAATTAATAGATTGCCCCCCGATTTCTTGGGGCGGAGGAAGCTCGAGCTGTAAAATCCTGGTTTTCAGGTGTGGCATTCTTGAATGGCTTTTTTGTTCAGAAGTTGTTGAACCTCGGACGAAAGGTCGTCATGCATTTAAGGAGCCCATGGCCAAGGCGGTGAGCTTGTTAATGGCGGCTAGGAGTAAAAGGTTGGCCGAAAGGCTTTTTGGATTATCGAGAGTATTTCCTTGTTGTTAGTTATGCGTTGCCAGGCCAGTAGAAAGTGCTTCAGTCTTGGTCCAACTGGCAAGGAAAGGTGTGTGGTGTCATTGTGCTTTCCGAAAGGAGCTCCTGCCCCCTGGTGACGAGTAGCGACTCCTGCGGTCGGGAGTAGCGGCTCTTCTGTGTTGGCCTTTAGTTAAGGGAGGCGTGCGGGGCCGTGCAAAAGGATTGGTTTTGGCATTGAGACTGCTTGCTCTTGTTCCTGTTGTTTTCAGGTGGCGGGAGACGTGGCTTGTTCCATTTGTCCGTGGAAGATTGGATCGGAGGTGGTCTAGAATTCTTGTGAAAGGGCCATGGACCAGTTTGGTTGGAACGGATGAAGTTTGGCTTCCGCGAGATATCGAGATGAGGGGCGAGAGTCGGGATTAATCCTCTGAAAAGGGTCTCCGTCTCGTGGATGGGTTGGTTGTGGAAGTGGTGCTTCGTTGATTTGTTGACATTTGCGGCCGAATGTAGGGCTATCTCGCGAAGAAGGAGAACATGGTTGAAAATTGCTTTTGTTGCCCAATTCATGGAGTGGTAGGTGGCAAAGCTTACTTTTTGGAAAAGCTGTGAAATGAGGGACGAAAGATTCTTGATTTCATCAAATTCCGCACCGGCCAAAAGCTCCTCGCAGAGCGCATTGACTGCCGTGTTTAGGATGTCAGCTTGGGATGCTGCATTTGTCAATATCAAAGAGTACATGGGTTGGGATTTCAGACTTTCGTAGGATGGTGACGGATGTTCCGAAGTCGAGTTTCACTTCAGCATTCAGGAATTTGCACTCCGGGTACGTATCAAAGTTCTTCGAGTTTGGCCGTAAACACAGAAGAAGCACATCTCTTTTCGTGGCCGTGGTGCCACTTGTCAGTTCAAGTGTCACCTTTCCCGAGAAGGGAGCCGCCGTTGCATAGGAGGCAGGTTAGTAGTGATGTCGATTGACCTAGAAGGTTGCAGAGCTTGGCATCACGGTCACGAAGTGCAAACCCGAATCCAATCTTAGTCCGCCTTTGATGACAGGTGTGTCCGCAGATTGAGAGGGTTTGTAGAGAAGGCAATCGGGAACAATTTCAACTGTCTTCAAAAGCTGTGACAGTGGGATGATTGGATCGTTTGCGCCGGAGTCGTCGGGAAAGTGAATCTGCTTTGCAGGGTTCCCGGACGAAAGCAGAATGGGTTCCGGAAGTGAAAGCCGAGTGTAGTCTGGAAGTGAAAGCTGGAGTACGTCGTTCAATCGGGTGGCCGGAAACATTGGATGGGCTTTTCTTTGCGGTGAGTTAGTTGGCTGGTGGTGGTCGATCTTTTCCTGCTTTCATGGCTTGAGGTTGATGCCACCCAATTGCTCGGGTGTTTCTGGCGGACGGACAAGGAGCAGGAGGGCGGATTGGCCGGCGGGGCAGAAGCTTGATGATTGCGGTTTGGACTACTCATCTACCTCGCTGCGGGTTACAGCTTGACGACATCGTGAGGAGTGGGACGAAAGGTCGAGGGGAGACTTCGGAGAGTGATGGCTCATGGTCTCCGTGGCTCGGCGAAGATTACATTTCGCTTCAAGATAGTATCATTTGGCGTCTTTAAAAACGTGTTCAAGAGTTTGTTAAGTCGAAGGCTTCAGGAGTTTCTTGACCGGCTTGAAGCGGGGATTCATCCTCAACGGTTGCTGGCAGCACGGCAAGATTCTTTATTCCGTTGGTGGGATGGCGTCCGAAAGCAGATGGTCAGCGACAGCATGAGAGTGAGCAGCACCTGAGACGAGAGCGACAACAGATGGCTGGGTAGAGCCTTCAGCGGTTGTCTTCGGCATGATTACCCAGACAGGTATCCAATTTCCAAACGAAAGGTGGGAGACGAAGCGACGTGGAGACGTTCGTCGAAAGAAAATGAATGCCGAAAGCCTCTGCGCTCTCGCTTTTATAGAGCACAAAGTGTAGGGTTGCCGAGCAGGCGGCTACACGCAGCTAAGAAACCTCCAGGGAGACACATCAATTGGACAATGAATGCTAAATTAACAGGTTATGATATTTTACAGTGGCAATAAGAAACTATTTGTTCACAGTGACCCATGCTGTCAGTTAAGGCAGCATGTGTCAATGTGAACAAGTAGTTTTCCAGTATTAAAGACAGAACTTAAAAACGGTTTGAACTACTGGCTTTTAATTTACACCATTGGAAAGCCATTGTCGAGATGACGAATTTGGTAAACTGGAATACAAAAATCATTCAAAAATTGGCGAATTCATCGCATTTTCATTGGATTTGACTTTTTCGAGAGGGATGTAAGAAACAAGCTAGTTCGAGTAAGGGATGCATACTTGGCTCGACTCGAATTTTTCGAGTATCGCACATTCCTAGAAGGCACTTTTACTTTTTCAGCCCTAAAATGCCCAACAGGTACATTATTGGTCAACATAGGTCATAATAACATAATAGGAAATACAGTACTTTGAAACGCACTCATTATTGTCAAGTTTAAGTTCACTATAAAACTGCACAATTTCAGAACAGAGAAACTTTTGCCAATTTTCGATAAACTTCGTTTAGTTCGTACTGTGGAACATGACGAAATTCCGAAATTGTCATTCTACAAAGTAAACACACTTCCTTCCCACAAACTTGACACTTACTATGTCTAGAAGATTCAACATCTCCCTGTTGTCTTCATCAGGCTTTTAAATTGTAAAGGTTTAAAAGGAACTAAATAAACCCTTTTAAAGCCTGATGAAGAAACAGGGAGATGTTGACATAGTAAGTGTCAAATTTATCGAAATGTGCGTGTTTACGTCGTGTATTGACAATTCAAAATTTTCCATAGCTACGCTGTTATTTTCATCAGATAGTGCTAAGGGCTATTTTTACTCGGGGTTACATAGTAACCACTGACTGTAGACGAGTTCCAATTCTTGCGTGGGTGTTGTGTTGCCTTGCGTCCGATATTTATTGGACCGCTTTTTAAAGTTGTTAGCTTCCAATCTTCCACTCGTGTCGTCTTGAGCACACTAGCGTTCTTGTATTTCCCCAGTCAACAGGATTGACTGGGAAAAAACAAACACGCTAGTGTGCTCCAATAATGCGAGGGACAATCATTCGAGATGTTTAGAATCACTTGCCATCTAGCACTAATTTTTGCATGATGTCCCCATTACGAACATTCAGGGCCCTGCTAACCCCAATGTTTCGCTCCTTGTAAACCGGGAATAGAAGTCAACAACCTGAAAAGCGGTCTAATAAATATGGGAGAATTCTAACGAGAATTTGAACTTGTTTTACAGTCAGTGTTTAAGATGCTAGCTAGAGTAAAAAAAAACCGTCAAAATACCGGTATTACCTGGTTAATTTTGGTTTCTATTGCCTGTTGAATAAATATATTACCTTTTTTATTAGCATTTTCCTTCTCAAATGCTGTTCAATACTAGAGAAAATAAACGCAGATCCTTCCGGTTAGCTACCTACTACGCAGCCTCCATCATATATAAATCGAAGCGGAGCGGTAACGCTCACCTTTTCGATACCTCTGTTGTGTCCAAATGGCGACTAGAGGGGAGAAGGGTGGGAGGAAGGGAATATATCTTTTCAACAGGCAATAGAAACCAAAATTAACCAAGTAATACTGGTATTTTGACGTTTCTAGTTGCCTTGAAAAAATCTATTACCTTTTTTATTAGCATTCCATAGACTTCGTCAAGGCGGCAGGGACCATTTGACAGGAGTCCCCTCAGGTAGCGACCGGTTCCCTTCACAGAAAGTTTTGGTGTGTTTAAGGGCTTAAGGCATGTGACGGGCGGCAACAAATGGCCCGACGCGATATAGGCCGTCGGCGTGATGAGACATGTCACGGAGGTAGCGGGATGTGAAGACAGTAGGGTGTCTCCAGGAGGTAGTTTCCATAATCTCGGTGATAGAAACGTTGCTGTAGTGGGCCCATGAGGTGGATATTGCACGAAGTTCGTGGGCCGTTACCCTGATGCCCTCCGTGACGCAGTCTATGTCAATTGCCTGATAGGCCTGGACAATAACGCTTTTGAGCCAAGTGGCAATCATCCGTGCAGAAGTTTGTCCAACCTTGTTACTGAACGGAAGAAAGAGTTGGGTGCGTCCTCTTCGAATGGGTTTGGATGCCTTAAGATAAAATCGGATGGCTCGTACAGGGCATAAGTTATGTTCTTGATCGTCACCCAGTATGCTTGAGAGTGAGGGGATGATAAAAGGATGAGTGCGCTCAATGGGTTTTTGAGTCCTTGCACGAAAAGATGGCTGAGGGATGAGGGTAACACCCTTGTAATCCGGTAGGAAAAAGCAATCCTGCTCTGTTGCGGATAAGGCCTGTAATTCACTACATCGGAGGCACGCGGCTAGAGCCACCAAAAACACAGTTTTCCTTGTAAGATGGCTGAGACGTGTGGAAGCTAGAGGTTCATAGGGAGAGGTCATGAGGGCTGATAGGACAATGGAAAGGTCCCAATCGGGAAACCTTTTCTGGTGTGTGGGCGATCCAAGAGGAAAGAGTGGTTTAGGGATTAAATCTTGTAATCAGTAAGGAGGGTAGTATTTCCGGCAGCTGAAGACTGCGTGTAGTGCTGAACGGTATACCAGAATTGTGGATCCTCGTAATCCGTTCTTAAATAGGGAAGTTAAGAAACGGAGGAGGTCATGCATAGGAAGGCAGATTGCATCAACCTGTTCTGTGATACACCTATGAAACCATCGTTTCCAGTGACTGTCGTATATTTTAGTGGTGGAGGAGCGGACGGCTCGTGAAGCAATGCGAGAGGCCTCGTCTTCAAGAATGCCTGTTGCGCGGAGGAGTCCGATGATAGTAGCCACCCGTGAAGGCGTAGCGCCGGGAGGATCGAGTGGTGATCGTTCCGCTGTTCTGGGACAGGAGGTCCGGTCGATCTGGTAGTTGCCGAGGTGAGTCGTGAGGGGGCGTCGGACGAACATCTAACTGGAAAATCGTCTAATGGGATAATTGTCTAAAATCTGCCTAAATAAAAAATCTGGAAAAGCTTCTTAACGGAATAACGTATAATGGATAAAAGTCTAACTGGATTAACGTCTAACGGCGGTTTCTGATGTTATATGTATAGCCGCAGCGAGCGCGGCAGCACGAGCGGGGCAGGGATATTAGAAGATTTTCCATTATACGAATTTCCAGTTAGACGCTTTTCCATTATACGAATTTCCTGTTAGATGATATTCCGTTATACGTTCTTCCAATTATGCGATTTTCCAGTTAGACGATTATCCCTCGTCCCGCCGTGAGGAGGGTAAGAAGCGCTAGGAACCAAACTGCCGCTGGCCAATTGGGCGCGATGAAGAGAAAACGACCGTTGCATCCGGCAATCTTGTGGAGGACAAGCGGAAGGAGGTGCGGAGGGGGAAACACGTAGGCGTGTAGGTGATTCCAGTCGAGAGTGAGTGCATCCACTGCCCAGGCACGGGGCTCTGGTAGTGGGCTGACGAATCTGACGGTCTGTTGTTGAATCTCGTGGCAAAGAGATCTACTAGTGGGTGTTGCCAAAGATGGAAGAGGGCGTGACAGACTGTGGGATGTAAGGTCCATTCGCTGACAGGAGGTGTTCGACGAGACAGAGAGTCGGCTATGACGTTCAGAGATCCCGGAATGTGGAGGGGCAGGAGACGGATGTGATGGAGGATACAAAACTGAAAGATTTCGGACATTATCTGATCGAGAGTAATGGAACGTGTCCCTCCGTACTTGCGGAGGTAGGCAACAGCAGTGGTGTTGTCTATGTGAAATTGTACAACCTGGTCTGTCAAGTAATGTTGAAAATGTTGTAGGCCTAGAAGGACAGCGCGTAGTTCCAAATGATTGATGTGTTCCGTTACCCCTGCCGTCCAGCGTCCGGACGTCGCGAGATTGTTGACGTGGACTCCCCAGCCTGTCTGAGAGGCATCTGTGAAGAAGTGATGGTGAGGAGGTGGTTCGTGAAGGGGAACAGTTGCAGTCAGATTCTTGATATCCATCAACCATAGGAAGGTGTCGGTGGGAAAGGTCTGACCTCGATGTTGTGGAGGAAGAGTGACGGCAGTACGGGGATCGCATCAATGAGAGGACCGGTAGTGGTGTAGTGGACGCGCTATCCACCGTCCGTAGGGGACCAGGTATGCGAATGAGTCGATGGTCCTGATAGTGGAGGCAAGATCCCGAAAGTCGTGATGTGACTTTTGTAGGAACTCACGAATGGAGCGCAGATGACACAGGCTCCGGGGATGGCATGACGGATGCTGTGTGGAGGTCGAAGAATACTCCTAGAAAAACGAACGATTGGGCAGGTAGGAGACGAGACTTTGGAAGGTTTAAAACCGAGGCCTAGGTGATTAAAAAAAGAAACATGGCGGTGGCTTAGTTTCTTGACAGGATAGCTGGTTGTAGATCCAGAAGGAGGCAGTCGTCGAGGAAGGCATGGATGTCTTGTTAGTGGAGGCAGGCCAGGACTGGCCGCAGAGATTGTAAAGATACGGGGGGTTGCATTGAGGCCAAACAGAAGGCAAAGATATTCATAGACGATGTTGTCTAGTAAGAAACGAAATAGGTGGCGGACAGAGGCATGGAGTGGAATGTGAAGGTAGGTGTCGGCCCAAGTCGAGGGAAACTGTCCAATCGTCGGGTCAGAGTGATTCGCGGATGGACGATATTGTTTCCATCTGGAAATGTGAATTGTGGATAACTGATTGAGCGGCTTGAGGTTGAAAATTAGGCGAGATCCACCTGTTTTCTTGTCGCAGAGAAAAATGCTGCTGTAAAAACCTGGGGTGAAAGGAGGTAACACGACGTGAATGGCCTCCTTCTGAAGGAGAGACAATATTTCTAGTCGGAAGGGGGCGGAGGAACGAGATTGGTGTTCCCACGGAGGATCTTTTACCGGAGGGGGCATATGAACTTCGGTTTGAAGCCCGAGGAAATGATTGAAAGAAGCACTGGATCGGAAGTTATTGCCTGCCAGGACTCAGTATAATAGCGGAGGCGTCTCCCTACAGCTTGTGGGGGAGGCGGAATGTCAATAGTTATCGCGACTTTTGTGTCGGGGTTGGGAATTGGCACGGTGTCGTAGGTCGGAGGAGGAAGGACGACCCAGGGAGCGACCTCGTCTGCGACCCTGGATCCTGACTGGAAAGGGAAAGACAGGGCGCGGAGACGGAGGCGGAAGGTGTTCGGAGGGCTTGGTGTTCCGTTGGTCATCTGCTGTAGATTCGGACTGCGACGGAAGGGAACGAGGACGATGCGAGACTTGTTGTATCGTGGCTTGAGAGAAATGTCAAGATGGGGAGCCACTTTAGGTATTAGCCCCCGGAATAATGATTCCGACTCATGGATTGGTTGATTGCGGAGGAGGTGGCGTGTAGAGGCATGGAGGTTAGACGCCGTGTTATGTGCAACTTCCCGCAGAAGCAGTGTTGAATTGAAGAGGGCGCCGGTGAACCAATTCATAGCGTGATACGTGGCAAAGCAACTATTGCGAAAAACATGGTTAATGAGGAACGTTAGTTGACGAGTATCATCCGGAGGGTCAGTGTAGTGTATTTCACACTGTGTGTTAGCGGCAGTGCTGAGAACATATGCCTGGGAGGCAGCCCGGAGGCCAAGGCGGAGGATACGATCGTTGTCGTGGAGGACAAACACAGGGACTGCCGCTCGTCGAGGAAGGTAGAGTGCTGAGCCGAAGTCTAATTTGGTGTCAGCTGTTAAAAACTCCGACTGAGGGTAAGTGTCGAAGTTGCGGGGATTAGCGGTACCATCGCCGATTGGACGTAAGAAGTAATTCTCGCGACCAGGGCCAGGCGGAAGAGGATCTTTGGCCAATTCGAGAGGGGAACCATTACCCAGGAGGACACCTCCATTGCGGAGGAGAGTAGTGAGAAGGGTTGTAGATTGCCCCAGGAGCGGAGGTTGATGTGGCAATTGATAGCGGAGGCCAAATCCGAAGCCTGTTGCCAGCCCTCTATTTTTGGTGGGTGTTTCCGATGATGCGGAGGCCTTATATAGGAAGCAGTCCAGTGTAAACGCAGGCCGCCGAAAAAACTTTGTTTATTCCGACGAACAATTTTTTTTCTTGAGCGCACCAAAACGCAAAAAGACCTCGGTCTTAAAACCTCAGCCATTTTTTTAATAATGGACAGAACTCTTCAACCCTTAATAGCCTGGAACAATATTTACCTCTTCGGGAAAACCGAATTTGAAAATTCCTTCTAGAAGTTTTATAATCTCAATTTGAAAAACTCACGAAACCAACCGCAGCGCTCATCATTTCCGGCCGCCATTATTGAATCCCGATGTACAGTCGTGGGCATATTTAAATCAGGATTTGAAAATCGTCTTGTTTTGTTAAAATAGCTCGGATCCTGACATATGATACACCGATGGAAAGCTTGAAATCTCACATTTCTCCTGGTGTCTCTGTTTTTAAGATACAGTGGCTCATGTGAGAATGCGCGAGCGTTAACCAGACCCCTTGCATTCGTCTTAAAGAAATAATTCAGTCAGAAAATTGAAAATTATTTAGCAAAAAGACAACAATATGTATAGTATGTTCTAATGAAAAAATATTTTAATTTTAAGTGCACATGAGTAAAATAATACAAATAAGTTGAACATAATTACTATTATTATTAACATTTGCAGTGGAGTTTATTTGATGGGACATTGCAACAATGCGCAGGCTTTTCTATGCTAAGCGTTTCACTTTCCATTGTTACAAATAGAAGGCAGCAGAGATCGTTCCAGCATTGCTGTTTATATATGCAAACACGAAAAAACCAATCAAAGGACAGATATTTCGTAAGCCTAGTTGGTAATCGAAAAGGGAGGGGAGGGGGGCGCAGGCTAAGATCGCCTTTGGCCTCCTAGCCTACACAAACGTAAAAATTACCAAGGAAGTGACAGGTGTATTAAAAGTTTTGAGTCGAAAAAGAAGTTGTGAAGGAGGGGGTTGGGGTAGGGGGAAAGCAGGGCTTCTTCCTGGCCAATAGCAATATATTTGTCTTTAAATTTATTTCTTGTAGTTTCAGCTGAAGTAAATTATGTGTTGATGATATAGCTCAATTTTGAATCTTACAAGAAACGAGTGAAATCACAGTGCTCACAGCATTAAAAAAAAATTACGTAAATTCAAACAGCTTTGTTTTCTTGTAAGAAATTTGCCAACAGACAGCTTACACGTAAAAAAAGGTAGTGTAGAATTAAAATCATAAAAGGTAAAATAGATTTGAAAACAAACTTTAATGTTGCCGCTGGTGCAATACACTTGTTTTCTTGATCTTTAGAAATGCAATGCGTGCATTTTTCAATTTTTAAACACGAAAGATCAAGTTAGATCGACTGGAAACAACATTTTTTTACAGTTATCAATAAAAAAAAAATCTCATTGGAGGGGAGGAGAGGTGGGGGGATACGAAGATCGCCCTTTGTCTCCCAGCCAAGCTAATACTTCTCATCAAAGAGGAATAGAAACGATAAAAAAAAAGTTGTCAAGCTGCTCACATACACAAACATAAAACTATCACGGAAATGACAGGCTTATTAAAAGTTTTGAACCAAAAAAAGGTGAGGTGAGGGGGGGGGGGGGGGCGGTTACGCAGGGTTTGTTCCAGGCCACCGGCAATTTATTTGTTTTAAATTTATTTCTTGGAGCTACAGGTCGACTAAATTATGTGTTTAAGACACGGCTCAGTTTGAATCTTACCAGACATTTTCGAATGAAGAAAGTAATTTAGTAAAGGGCTTCAAACCTGGGCTTCGAACTGGGAAATCACAGATAGGGCATGGGCAGAAGGAAAATATTCAGAATAGGCCTAATGAGTTCCCATAGTTGGTGATGGATGATGATAGTCTCTCACATACTCCTGGCTGGCATCCTGCTATAAAACCTTCAAGGACCAGTTTTCAAGAGTTCGGTTTTACCTGGGCCCTACTGAAACTTTTTTAAACAGCTATACGCTGAGCACTGCCACAGGTTAAACACAACTTATAGTGGTTGCTCTTAAGATTGCATATGCATTGGTACGGGTCCAACAGCTGGCTACTCCTTTTGAGGCATAATTTATCCAAGGCTGCAAGACATTTACACGACAGAAACTCGATCAAATTCCGTAAACAAGTTCAGTTTTGTACAGATTACTACTGCGGGTGTAAAATGAAGTATTAGCATTTATCAGATAGAAGATATCAGAAAGCGTTGTTGCAGTATTTGTTATTTTTTATGTTAAAGAAACGAAATTGGCAGTAAATAAGGAAAGTCCACAATAGAGCACACAATATTGTGCGTATTGTCAAGAATGAAAAGTGAGCAGTAATAATAACGAAAAAAATAAGTGTCATCATGAGTCCAAGAATCGAACCTATGTCTTTGAATGTTGCCTCCACAATTGAATTGATGTGATTTTTGTTTCCCAATTTTGCGCGACACATTAACGTAAGTCTAGTAGTGCTGGGCGGTATCGGTATTTTTACCGCGGTTATCGGTATCTTTTGAATACTGAAACCGTAATCGGTATTTGAATAATACCGAAATACCGAACATTTTTAGTGGCTAGCTGATTTTGTAATAACTTCGCCAATTTTTGGCCGATTTGGACATTCCAATATACCATTCGAAGCATTTTTTCACCAGCTTTCCAATGGAGCTAAATTCAAATCGATAGCATCAATTGTTCAGAAGTTATAGGGGGGGGGGGAACCAATGACCAATTTGCAAAATATTTACTCAGTCTCAAAAGTTGACTCAATCATTCAGGTAGAGTGAAGTTAGTTAGTCTGTACAAAACATAAACATCTATCCAAATGTTTTTGTTTTTTTTTTGGATTCGGTTAGGATCTGGATATGATTCAGCCAATCTTGTAAATTATCTGGTTTTGGTAAAAGTAGATTCAGTCAATTCCTAGATTTTATGCTTTGTTTTAATCCGAGCAACGATTAAACTGTAACCCGATCTCAGAGACCGATTCCAATCAAAGTGGCGGAGTAGTAGCAGAGGTGCACTGATGTTGAAATCAGATATCTGAAAACAGCCTGGTGCTTCAACTATCCAGGTAGGCAGATACCGATACCGGAATACCGAATATTTTTTTCAGAATACCGATACCGTACCGTACCGAAAATTTCCGATACTGCCCAGCACTAAAGTCTAGATACGTAAAGTAGCTCATCGTCTACTAAACTGTTTATGAGGAAGAAAATCCGTGAGGATTGCCGCTTCTTGAATTAAAAAAAAAAAGAAAAAGTAATCTAAATAGGTCTAAACTAAACTGACTTGTGCTCACTTGTGTATGTTTTACAATCATGCATAATAAAACGGGGAATATAATTAATCAACCACCATTAATCATACCAAAGTGAGGATTTTCTTTAGGCTGTTCGAGAAACGATTTACAATTATATTTTCATAAGAAACTCACAATCAATATTTCCACTAAAGCAAAACCATAAAACCAAAAGAGGTGATATCGTACAGAAAACCCATAGGGGTAAAGGTACCATCAAGTTTCAGCCATAGAAAGTAGCGATATCAGAGCCAAAATGGCTGCCACCAAGTTTCCCGTCCCAACCCTGATCACTCAATCATAACTGACACCTCAGTAATTGTTAATTTAGTTTGAATGATCACGATTCGGACTACAAACTTGGTGGCAGCCATTTTGGCTCTGATATCACTACTTTCTATGGCGAAAACTTGATGGGCCCCTTTACCCATATGGGGTTCTTGTATGATCATTATTGCTGCTCACTTGCCATCCGTGCTAGTTCACTATGTCGGCTCCATTATGCTCTTTGTTATAGTCTGTTGTTTTTATGCTATAGGCTGGTGCAAATGAAGTACACGCCAATCATCACTGCAAGCTGGTCGCAAGCCAAAAATCATTAGCAAGGCCAATCCTTTCCAAACGGCACATA
The DNA here is from genome assembly GCA_023313725.1 of Lithobius niger. Classification (NCBI taxonomy): domain Eukaryota; kingdom Metazoa; phylum Arthropoda; class Chilopoda; order Lithobiomorpha; family Lithobiidae; genus Lithobius; species Lithobius niger. The sequence continues at coordinate 125,587 of JAHWFP010220237.1, read as the reverse complement.
AGATCAAAGAGGTCCACCAACTTGACGAATACCAATCCACGGTGCGCCGTATGCTGCGAAACATCGGATTGAATGGAAGGATTGCGGCCAAAAAAGTAATGTTGTCACAACGGCATGTCAACGCTCGGTACGAGTTTCGCACATAGCACCAACAGGAGACAGTGGCGTACTGGAACACTGTTGTTTTCTCCGACGAAAAGCATTGGCGCAACTCTGATTCCAGCCAGAGATGGGTCCGACGGTCAATCAATGAGCGGTTTAATGCCAGAAACGTAGCTCTTCAAAGATCAAGTGGTAAGATTTGGCCTTAATGTGTGGGGATGGATTGGACACCATGGTCCCGGTGCACTAATTCGTCTAGCTGCTGCACGCTTCAATTCGAACCACTAAGTTGATGTCATGCAAAACCATATGCAACCATCATTGGAAGCTGTGTATGGCAATGATTGGATTTTCTAGCTTGATAGACCACCGGGTCCACACTGCTCGCACCGTCCAAACCCAGTTAAATGAAAACCACTTCAAATACCGATGGAACGGATGATTTACTTCGGTTTTCGTTCATTATCACTTACTTCTTTTTAACGCAGAGCCGGGGTGCTAGGAACCAGTCCACCTGTTGGGCCGGACCTCCCTTAGCGGAGGTGACCATACACGCATGGGGAACCCTTGCTTATGGATCTTTACTTGGCCAAAACCCCTGGTAGTCTTGAACCCGGTTTTGGTTTGAGCCTCTCCCCCTCTGATTCGGTTAACAGCTTGTCCTTCACAAATCTAACCAGATGTCCTTCGATGCAGGAGTGCAGAGTGCGGCCAAAGTTATACTCCTGTTTCACATACATCTTATTCTGTAGTTCGGCTTCCAATCCCTGAATGTATTCAGTTTTTTCCATCACCACTGTCAGGTTCGACTTGTCAGCTCTTGTGATGCAGATGTTCCCATCATTTCAAGACTACCAGGGGTTTTTTGCCAAGTACAGATCCATAAGCAAGGGTTCCCCATGTGTATGATCACCTCCGCTAAGGGAGGTCCGGCCCAACAGGTGGACTGGTTCCTAGCACCCCGGCTCCAGAAATACATTTGGGGTGAGTGTGCATTAAGCAGCACTTCGGATTTTCTACGGAGGCTTGAAGGAATTAAGCTTGACGAACAAGACAGGCTGAGATCTTTTGACATTGCGGCATTGTTCGCGAGCCTTTCACACCACCTTATTCTAGAGAAATTCGACGAGGCCGCAGAGAGGAACAAAGTGAAGAAAGAAGAAAATGAGCTTGATAGGAGACTGCTTAAACTACTTCTGGCAAACATCTATGTAGAGTTTCGAGGTGTTACGTATTGGCAGATTGCAGGTACCCCAATGGGATACTCCTCGTCCCCTAGGATCGCTGAGATTGTTTTGCAGAGCTTAGATGAACACGTAATCCATCACCACCCATCGCTCAGCTGTGGGTTAGGTATATTGATGATTCATTCACAGCTGGGAGGGTCGAAGAAATGGACTCTGCTGAAAGGACCTTGAACGGCTGATCTACGGATTTGAGCTTCACCTCCGCGGATGAGCAGGAAGGAAGTCTCCCCTTCTTGGACACCATGATTCAAAGAGTAGTGGATGGAAAACTGAAGTGGAAACCGTACGAAAAACCTACACAGACCGAAAGAGGAATAGCGTTCTTCTAGGGACACCCGAAATCCCAACTCCTAGCTGTAATGAAAGGCGAGATGATGAGAATTAGGAGCAGAATCATGGAGGTAAAAGAGGGTGAAAGCTGGTTCAAGAAAGCGAAAGAAAAATAATTGGCAATGGGATACCCCGCTCGGGCTATCAATGAAGCAATAAAAAGAGCGAAAGCTTGGAAGGACCCCCTCAGAAAGAAGGTTAAAGAGAAAAACGCGGGAGACAGCCCCATGGAGGTTGTGACCTACATGCCTGGAAGTAGTGAGCGGGTTAAGAGGGCTCTCGGTAAAATAGGAATACAGTGTGTATTCCGCAATCCCCAGAATATTCGGAAGCTTCTCGGCAAGAAAATCCTAGATGAAAGACGACCCGAAAATAGGACACCAGAGCCAGAACAGGACGAGAGACTAGCTATAACCGCAACGCAAGTAGAACACCATTACCAGACCAGGAATAAGACGAAGAATACGAGAGAAGTAGAAAGGGTAGACGGAGAAAAAGAGGAGGAAAGTGAGAAGAGTGAAGAAGAGAATGTTGACGAAAGTGATGGTGAAGAAGAAAAACATATCTACGATGAGGGAAAGCTGCCCACCACTTCTGGGGCAGTCTATTGGATTCCGTGTAGTGACTGCCCTCTTGGTTATGTCGGTGAAACGAAGAGGAAAGTTAGCATAAGGGTCAATGAGTACGCGAAAGCCACCTCTAAGAGAGACAAAAGAAGCACAGTTGCCATCCACAGACTGAGAACGAGGCACGAGATTGACTGGGAAGGAACGAGAGTGATGCTTAAATCCAACTCCTACAAAGAGGCACACCTCCGTGCCTTGGAGGCAATTGCTATCCAACACTGCCAAGACAATACAGTGGCACTTATGAATGTCCAAGACCCTGCATTTAAGCAGATTAATAAAACTGTGACCCCTGAACTGTGTGAAAAACTGGAGACGAGGTGGAAGAATTTTCTCCCTGTTACAACAGCGACATTTGCGGAGCTTGACAGCAGCAACCTGGAAAGTTGATACATCGATGAAA
>JAHWFP010220237.1:55539-122779 GCA_023313725.1 Lithobius niger | reverse complement strand
AGAGAATTGGAATCATCGCGTTCGGTGTGGAAGTAGGACAGTTGGTGCGTGTGCGTCTCATTGCCCAAGCCTGAGGAAGAATGCCAGTATAAGCATTCGAAAATTTGCTAGTTTGGAGTAACTGGAACACTTTTGGTACTGCGTTAAAAAGAAGTAAGTGAATGAAAACCACGTCAACGTTTTGGAATGGCCTCCAAAAAGAGAGGACTTGTCACCGATTGAAAACGTCTGGGCACAATGAATCGTGAAGTAAATTTGATTGCTTGCTCAAACACTGATTGAACTTTGGTTAGCTCTTCAGGAAAAGTGGAAGAGTACCACCAAAAGCAAAATTATTTTCAGAACTTGTGTGAAAGTACCCCAAACTGAGTGGAGGCAGTGGACCAAATATTAACTGACCTGCCGATTCATGCGACTTGGCCATTAGGTGACAAAATAATAGGCCATTTCACTTACTGAAAAATCTAGCTATATTTTTTTATTGTTTCCAGTTGATCTAACTCGATCTTGTCGTCTTTAAAAATTGAAAAATGCAAGCATTGCATTTCTAAAGATCAACAAAACAAGTGTATTGCACCAGCGGCAACATTAAAGTTTGTTTTCAATTCTATTTTACCTTTTATGATTTTACCTTTTTTTTTTTACGTGTAAGCAGCCCGTTGACAAATTTCTGACAAAAAAAAAACAATGCTGTTAGAATTTACGTAATTTTTGTTAATGCTGTGAGCAATGGATCTCACTCGTTTCTTGTAAGATTCAAAATGGAGCTATATCAACAACACATAATTTACTTCAGCTGAAACTACAAGAAATAAATTTAAAGATATTGCTATTGGCCAGGAAGAAGCCCTGCTTCCCCCTACCCCAACCCCCTCCTTCACAACTTCTTTTTCGACTCAAAACTTTTAATACACCTGTCACTTCCTTGGTAATTTTTACGTTTGTGTAGGCTAGGCCATAGACGATCTTAGCCTGCCCCCCCCCTCCCTTTTCGATTACCAACTAGGCTTACGAAATATGTCCTTTGATCAGAACAACAATGCTGGAACGATCTCTGCTGCCTTGCATTTGTAACAATGGAAAGTGAAATGCTTAGCATAGAAAAGCCTGTGCATTGTTGCAATGTCCCATCAAATAAACTCCACTGCAAATGTTAATAATAATAGTAATTATGTTCAACTTATTTCCATTTTTTTACTCACGTGCACATTACAATTAAAATATTTTTTCATTAGAACATACTATACATATTGTTGTCTTTTTGCTAAATAATTTTCAATTTTCTGACTGAATTATTTCTTTAGGACTAATGCAAGGGGTCTGGTTAACGCTCGCGCATTCTCACATGAGCCACTGTATCTTAAAAACAGAGACACCAGGAGAAATGTGGGATTTCAAGCTTTCCAACGGTGTATCATATGTCAGGATACGAGCTACAAAACTAGACGATCTTTAAATCCTGATTTAAATATGCACACGACTGTACATTTGTAATTTACTTTCGTTATTTCTTTAGGGCAAACAGCCCACATACACTAGCTTAGTTGTGCATTAGGAGGGGCTTCCTTCATTGGTACTTAACCTCATATAAATGTGGATACAGATATTTTAAGTGCGGTATTTTTTATTATGTTTGTCGACCGCAAATCTCATGAAAAATTTCCACTACGATCAAAAACTGCCTTTTAACTCAAAGGTTAACTTCCCATTTAATTGGTGAGTTATAACATTCATCTAATCTAGTTTATTTAATCTTTTTTATATATTCTTTTACCCCCAGAAACGTTACCATTAATCCGAAACAATTTGACATCGGCACTCTCACGGACACGAAATTTTGTGTAAATATTTTTGCTTTAAATCTCGTTAAAACTCCGACTGTGACATCCGAATGCAAAAACTAGCTTTTCCTTCAATTAAATCCGAATTATCTTGCAAAGATCTGTCCAAAACTCAACCTGCGCTTCAAAACTCCGTCTCCCCCCCCCCCAACCTAGTTGTGGTGTATAACACTGCAGTTTACAGTTAAAGCTTGTAAAATTTAATAGTAGTAATTTATTCATTACCCAAGCCTCACTACTAAGCTTTAACAAGAACCATTTCACAAAGCACTCATGTAAATATTCAATCAATAATCAATATTTTAATGTAAAGGCTTTTCCCAAAGTTCACTTGAGTAAAATTCAATTTGGCCTATCTTTACATGTCCCTACTCCTTCAAACGACTCTGCACCAAGAGCCTTTACCAAACCGACTTACCAATTGTTCTCCTGCCCCCCCCCCCCACCAATCAGCAGTCAGTATTTTCCCCAGCTTATGCCCTCCTCCAATCACAGAGAGCTACTCTACGAGTCCCTTTGTTCCCCTGCTTGAGTGACAGCTGGCTCTGACCCTCCCACTCCCATTGTTCTCCCCCTGTAGAGCCCCCCATGTAGTAGCTCTCCTACAGGGACGCGGCTTCCCTCCTCCTTCCTGTCAGCCCAGAAGCAGAATATATTCAGCCGGTCTGCGATAAACTTTTTGCAAACTAAAAACGGTCTGCGGGAAGAGAGAAGTGTCTGCGGGTGGCAGGAAGGGTGTGAAGATGGAATTTTGCTTTGTGTAAAATTTTGAGTTAGGCCCATTTCGGTTCGTGAACAAGTTTCTTACAACTTTTTTTTCTAGACCTTTGTAGGTTGTTTTAGCTAAACAATTTAAGAACGACCAAACCTATCGTCATGACAATAGCACCATTCAAAAGCTCTCGAAAAACGGTTACAATGGTGTATTTGAACGTTAAAATCGGTCAATTTTTGGCGAAATTATCGCAAAAAGACGACTAAGAACGAAAAAAGTGCAGGATAAATCGTACTGCAACACTGCCAGCCGTACTGCGACGTAGCGTCGCGCGTCGCTCTGCTTCTGCTACAGGGCCTGTCAGACTGCTAGCATAAAAACCCCCCAGCTCAGTCAGCACAGCTCACAGATAGAAGGGTCACGCCAGTCGGGAGTGGAGACGTCACGTCCGAGGATGCCATGCCGGGCAAAATGGTAGTGACTCGTATATTTATAGTAGCTATTGAAAGGTTCATTTAGGACCCCCCCCCCAGTCTAAATTCATAGTTTAAAGGTTTAAACATAACTTCTAGCCTAGAGAAAATTATGGGTGGTGACACCATTATCTGCAGTTTTGGTCCCGCACCCCCATAACGTCAGAGTGGTTCTCTTACTAAAAACCAAAACTCTTTCTTGTTTAGTTTAAATGTAATGTGGAAGTTCAAAGGAAACATACTTTATGCCTAACTTGTAAAATTACCGGGCTTTTTGCATTTTAGATAGTTTTAGGAAAAACTTTGAGAGGTTGATCTTTTGTTCTTGGAAAACTTAAAAACATATCTGTGGACGGTTGATCTTCTAAGATGTTGAAAAATACTGTCAGATAGATTGTAACCAGCTGACGCTGTTCAGTCTTGCGGGCGTCTCCGGGAGCACTCAGTATTACTTTTTCTAATTTGAAAATTTGAGTCTTATTCAAAACACAGTTGTCGTTTTGTCTGAAAATGTGAATTCCCACGTGTTGCTTTTTAATATTTTATTCAAAAGCTGTTGTAAAGTGTGGTTTTATTTTAACATCAGTAATATGAAAGTGTTCTTTTCATATTACTGATGTTAAAATAAAACCAGGAGTTTTAAACTTCAGTTCGTTTGCTAGCCGATTAATTGTTTGAGTGTAAAATAAATATGTAGCCCATCTTTAGTTTTAGCCTCCGTTAAACAGTTAAATTCCACCGTTGGTGGCAGTGATTACCAGCAGTGTTAAGGTTAGGCCCCTTTAATTAGGACACCGACGCTTCATTCCCCATGCTGGGACTGTAGCCCAAACTGTGCTTATATCGTAAAATCGTTATAACCATCGCAAAACCTTAAACTGAAACTCGGTGTCAACCAAGGAAACCGGGGGCGTTACAAGCACCTCAGCCGTCGTAGCGTAAGCCGTTACACCGGGATTATTTCCTCCACTGTCTTCATGAGTTCAGGAAGAGGGATTTCGGAGGGATTAGGATCACCTTGGAAGGGAGGCTCCGGAAGGACAGAGACGGAGGGGTCTGGAGAATAGTAGGAACCTGGATTATCGCCATCGTAGGAACCTGGCTGAAGGGGTGGAGGTGTCACCCGCGGAGGCGGAGATGCAGGATCGGTAGACGGACCTGCATCGGCAGCGGAAGGGCAATGACGCTTAGGAATGGAAGTTAACCAGGCGGAGGTGCAGTCGGTATGCGCGTTCCGTTTGAAGGTGTGGAGAGAAGAGTCCCTAGAGAGTGAACTTGAGACGACGTGAGAGGCTCATTAGTACGACGAGAAGTGCCGGAAGAATGATAAGACAAGTCCAACGGTAGGATACGTGGGTCAGCGGAAGAGGCCAATTTAGCTGCAACCTTCCGCGCTTTCAACTGTAGTTTCAGGCGAGCATACCGTTCTTTAGTGCGGGAAAGTTCATCAGAAAGAGACCGAAGGTCTGTCGTTGGAGTTGGTTGACTGCATGGGACGGGAGACGTGTTTGCAGTATTGCATGGCGGAGGGAAGGATTCCGAAAAGAGCGGGTTCGGAGGCGGAGGCGCCAAGGAATACTGCTCCGTCGTGAGCTCGAGAACCTCCATGTTCTCAGTACCCGGAGGGACGTGAACTGGTGAGGTAGAACGGCGAGGAAGGTGGGAGAAGATCCCTCCCGTGGCTTCCCTTTTGCTCTCGCCATATCAAGGCGGAGGACGGAGGCGGAAGACCGAAGTGGAAGGGGTGGACCGAACCGGAGGCAAAGCTCAATGATCGGCAGAGCGATGTGAACAGCGTGGTGGTAGAGAAGAAAAGGTGAGCATTACCGCTCCGCTTCGATTTATATATGATGGAGGCTGCGCAGTAGGTAGCGAACCGGAAGGATCTGCGTTTATTTTCTTTAGTATTGAACAGCATTTGTGAAGGAAAATGCTAATAAAAAAAGGTAATGGAATATTTTCAAGGCAAGTAGAAAAAGCCCTTTCAGTAGTGCCTGATGAAGATTGCTAAGATACTCGAGTGAATAAATGAGAATAAAGGCATTGTGTTTTCGCTAGACTGAATCTAGATCATGCATGTCAATGATCGCATTGGCCTAATATTGCAGATCTTTCCGTGATTACACACACTCTCCTGTGAATCTACTTGGAATAAAAGTTGATTTTGTTAAATGTATGAAGCTTTTAGTTAATATTTCTGCAAAATAACCAAGAACCTCCTTGCCATCTCACCAAGACTTGGTAATGAAGAACAAGTAACCCAGAGCAGGAAGGAAGTAGAAAAGAAAAGGGGTTAAGTCCGAAGACTTGGTAGGGATTGAAGAGTGAAAACCCTTGAACATTTAATATCTGGTTTAGGAGGCTACAGATTTAAAAAGGGGTTTTCGATGAAACAACGAGATTTTCTTAAACCATTTGTTGGTGTTTGTTTTCATAGTTAACATGAACGCCAAATATGGACTACCATGCGTGTATGGAAAATGTTCCACGGCTTCACGGTAACCAACCTGAAGCGTCCCAATAACCATCCTGAAGCGTCTCGGTAACCTGCCCAAAGTGTCCCAGCTTCATACAGTGGTTACCCATGTATATCTAATTTTCTACCTTGACCGTCTCTCTGGTCCCTAAACCGTCCCAGTAGCCACGTTACAGAAGATTTTTCACATACGCTACCGTGTTCTTTCATTAGACACAATTGAAAATAATTATGTTCAATTGTTCCAGAAAATAAAGTGCAGTAGTAACATACACATACAGTACCTGGAGAATTAGGCAGATTTGTTATTGAGGACATACTGCCTTAATACAGTATAGTCCACCCTGTGGCGATTTACTATAGTATAATCGCTTTGTGGTGATTCTCAGAGAGCTATCTCTCCGTTTGCTGACGTATTCCAAGTCTCTCTCTACCTTAAAACACTAACGCTGTACAAAAAGACTAAATTGTAGGGCCCGAACCTGCTTAATTTTAGTTTTTATTGCCTATCCGAAATATACATTACCTATTTTATAGCAGTTCCCCCCTTTTGAGCATTACTCCCCTAGAAGTTTGAGAGCTGTCTTCCCTGCCGGGCGCATACGGTACAGCGCATGTGCGGGCTAAGGTCAGCTTATATAAGCTCCTGCGCAGCGTCCTGTCGGCATCATTTCTTCACATTCCAGAACCTAGCTCATGGAGGGGGGGGCTTGGGCGGGAATTTAGGTAATGTATATTTACGGATAGGCAATAAAAAGACTAAAATACTAGGGCCAGCACCTGGTTGATTTTAGTTTTTATTGTCTAACTGAAAATATACATTACTTTTTTATAGCAGTTTTCCCCCTTTTGAGCTTAAATTCCCTAGAAAATTGAAGGTTGGCTTCCCTGCTGGTAATAGTTCTGTACATGCGCAAGCTTGGGTCAGTCTATATAAGCAGACTGCGCAAGCCGAACCACATCATTTCTCCCAAATCTAGAACCTAGTTCATGGAGGGGAAGATGGGGGGATGAAAGGTAATGTATATTTTCAGTTCGGCAATAAAACTAAAATCAACCAGGTGCAGGCCCTGGTAATTTAGTCTTTTTACAGCCGATGAAAATATACATTACTTTTTTATAGCAGACTTCGTCACCTAGGAGGCGGGCTAGGGTGGAGCATCCCGCTTTATGAGTCAGCACCCCCAAGGAACAAGTCCTGGAGAAGACAACCTTTGAGCCAAAGCCAAACCCGCAACGGAACATGATGAGATGGGGATGTTGCGGGATTTTTTTTTTTTTTACAGTTCGTAGTAAGGAGCCTTTCATCCTACGGGGGACGAGGTAGAACAAGTAATATTTCTATCGATCACAATTGTAACGCTCAAATTCAAAAACAAAAATACTCTCAGTACGGTATTTTGCGAATTTTCGATATGCCTAATAGTCCGAGTGGTGTTAATTTCGGTCTCTCCTATCTTCTTTAGGCTTCCTTTCTTGTGCTTGCTTCGTTTTACCTTGTCAAGAGTGCCAGTGTTTTTGAAAATGCGTGGAAACCGTTGCCCACTGTACTTCACAAAACCTGCTTACCTTGTTGGGAAGGAGAGCCGATGCAACGTGGGGGTGTCGCAGGAACGAAGAGACAGCAAGGTGAGATGTCAAGATCCCATGGTTATTGTGAGGGAACTGGAACCGGGAAAGTAAGGTTCACTGATGAAGGAAAGAACGGAGCACTACCGTGGAGAGTACTGTATGGAGTAATAGAAGTTCGAAATAATCATCCATGAGGGATCGTGAGGTAATCGAGATCCGATAAAAATTGAACGTTGCACAAGGAAGATATATAGAAAATGGGTTTTAGCATTATGTATAATTCACGGAGAAGCAGGTGAAGGCATATAATCCGGTGGTCGCTCGAGTGGTAGAGGGGCCAAAGGAACAGGTGCTTCACGGGCCTGAGAATGAAGAGAGGTGACAGGTTTATCGCTGTAAAATTCGGAAACCGAAAGCCGCTCCCCTGGCTCGCGAACGACAAGGAAAGCAGGGCGGTTCTCGAGAAGGTAACGCTGAATGCGGAGTAATTCCATGAAACACTGGAATGAAAGTAGGCGCGTCATCGTATTGCCACACAGAGAAGCTAGATATGGCAGGTGTGTGTTTAGACGAAGCATCTGCCAAGTGAGAAGACGAGCTCCGGAGGCAAAGAGCGGAGGGTCAGAACTTGGGAAACGTTCAGACGACGCAGTAGCTGAAGGGTCCAGAAACGGAGAGGGTGACGAAGACGGTTCCTGTGACGAGGAGGATGGAACCACAGGGAATCGGAACTGTGATGTTGACGGGGCATTGAGCAAACGCCTAGTACGTGACCAATAGTATGCCCTCCATAGAGGGGATGTTGGGATCGGCGAAATCCATCGATGGTTGTTCTTGAGCAAAGCGTAATTGACACGTAAGGAAGGATATTTTCTTCGCACGAGTGCAAGTTCATTGCAATAAGCTTCGTTAGTTGCTTTAAGAACGGAGTTCTTGGCGCGGACATCTTCCACGGCAGCAGCTGAGGCCTGAAGTGCGTGAAGTGTGGTTGTCAATGCGCGGAGAGAGGCGAGTTGCACCGCAAAACGTTCGGTGAAGGACAAAACAAAGCTGATGTTAAAGTCTAATTCTAGAGCTCGCGCGCTGAGAGGTGCACGCCACGAAGTAGAGCCTCTCGCAGAATTGCAGCCGATGGAAAGGGTGCAGCAGGCGGTGAAGAAGGTAATAAGGGCGTCGCAGTAGGTGGGACCACTTCGGTGGTGGTGACAGGATGGTCAGAGACCGATGAGGACGGAAGAACCGTGAGACGCACTTGTGCGGGGACCAAGGACTTGCGAGGGGCTAAAGGTACTGTAGCTTTCTTAATACGTACGAGACTAGTTGTGCCGCTGGATCCTGGCACTGCAGGAATCGTATTAGTGGATGGTAACGACGGCTGAACAGGCTGATGAGTCTTGGGTAACACAGAAGGAGGGTCCGATGGTGAAGTTTGTGCAAGATGTGGAGCTCTCTTTCGAGTTGCTCTGCGGGAACGTTATCGTGAATGTTTCCATTTCCTTCGAATGGCGATCCATTTTGATGGGGAGATGGTGATGCAGATCTTACATAGTTTTTCTTCTCCATCGCATTCACGATGTTTCTGGCAACAGGGATGCAGATCAAAGTGCACGTTTTTGCCAGAAAATCCCAGACAACGACAGGATTTTGGCGAAGGTACATTGGGAACCGGGGGTAGTGGTTCCTCCGACGACGAAGAGTCGGACATGGTGGCGAACAAAACAGAAGTGAGATCGTGAAGCGCGGGAGAAGAGAAAGCGCCAGCACACTGGGCACCTCTGGAGGCGATAGGAGTTAATGTAGAGGGTAATTGGTAACTGATGGTGAAGCGCGTGAGTGTCGACGCTGCAAAGGCGGGATCAAGGTAGAGATGTCAGAGAAAGGGGAATGCGAAACGTACCCAACTACGTGCTCCATCTTGCGGCAGATCTCATTTTAATGTTTCGTTGTGTCGTCTTATTAGTAACGCATAGATCAGCCAAAGTTGGTGTTAATTATTGGGCAATCATGTTGAACAAGAACAATGAGAATGAGTCTTAGAAAACTGGGAACCATGCTGAAAACTGGTAATCGGGAACCGTGGAATCGTGACGTCAAGGAGGCGAAATAAGAAGTAACTACGGTTGCCTGGTCTGAAAGAGGAAACATAACAGGGTGAGCGCAATCATAGGACAGGATCGAAGGGGTCGCAGAGTGGTGGACCGCAGGAAAAGATGACGGTTCATCAGGTGACAGACCGAAGAAAATCCCAGCAAGAGTGGGCCCCCTGAAAACCGGAGGCCACGCTGACACACCGGCAACCGGGAACTGTGAAACTAAGGAAGCAGAAGCCAAAGAACCGCAGCTGAATGGTGAGAAGGAACGAAACCAACAGTGTGGATGCAATCGCAAGACGGGAACTGAAGAACAGCCACGGGGCAGAACAAGGACCCATTCACAAAAAACGCCGTCGCAGCGGTCAAGGAAGGGCACCCGGCAAGGCAACCGAGAACTTCTAGCACGACTTGCAGTCTTTGTTTTTGGCATAAGCCTCTGTAGCACGGGCAAGGCCCTTGTTGAGGGAACATAGATCCTGCAGCAGAGCATGTCGGCTGCGTGGAATCAGGGAAGAAGTAACCGTGTCAAGTGGTTGGAGGGGAACCAGGAGGTCGGAAGGGAAGACAATCTCTAGAGGCAACCGGGAATCAAGACACATGATCCGTTGAGAGTTCTAAGATCCCAACAGTTTCAGAAGCTGGTTGCGCCAGGGAACCGGAGGCTGAGCGCGGGGGCGGATCGAATTTCCTACCATGGGCGTATCCCTTGCTTCAGGCATGTTGAGTTAATTGAAGAGTAATCGGGAACCGAGTTCATTATTTGAGGAACAACGTAGACAGTGTGCATCGTAGAGAAGGTCGTGGGAAATCCGATGGGACGCAACGTAGGCGAGGTAATAGGTGACGTGATCCAAACTTCAATGCGAAGAGGACGGTAACCGGGAACCGAACGGTGTAATCTAGTTGATTGAACAGGGACTCGAGGTCTTCGATAAAGTGCTTGAGGATGAAAGCAGTCCTAACGTGCTAGTCCCCCACATAGGTTCATGCCATATATTGCTTTTTTTTTTTGTGAATTCCAACTGGGGATGCAACACTATTACAAAGTAGGGTAGGTGAACGTGGTTCAGGGGGTGTGATGCTGTCAGTGCAGAATAGAGACAGAGAGTAGGCTGAAGGTAAATAACAGGAAGCATCGAAAGAAGGCAAAGTTGACGTCTTGTGGTGGCGTAATGCAGAGTCGGTGAATACCGGAAACCGTTGGTTTGTAGGAGCGAACGAGACGAGGGGATCGAGGTTCGAGAGGTAAGAACGGAGGGGGTTCCAATCCCCCAAGAAGAGTGTAGGTAATGTCGAAGTCGTTGTCCCATACTTCTGAACAGCACACGTCGTCGTCAGCAAATGGGATCATAGGATCGAAGCAAGGTCTTGGGCCAGAAGTACTGGAGAGGTGACAAGCAACACGCGAGCAAGAACGGTCGCAGAACGTGCGCTTGAAAACGGGAAAGGGAACCGGCAAAGAGTTCAAGCATGGCGGGCTAAGTCTAGGTGAGCGTGTGGAGGTGGAAACAAGAGGGAAAGAGGCAACTGGTGATGATAGGATCGGCGGAGCCGGCGATCGCATTGACACATTAGGATGAAAGGTCGGATTGGAACGGTAGGAGGCCAGGCCGCATGGCCGGAAAGCCCCCCTGTTTGCCTCCAACGGAAAGGCTTGAGTCAACCGAGGGAAGGTAGATGATGGAGGATCATGGGAATGACGCAGAACGGCAACGCGTGCTGTAGGATTACGTCCCGACCTCCGTGGCACCGACTAGGAGATGTAAAGTCGTCGAACTGGAAGGAAACCGGCAGAGTGGGAATCGGTAAAGTCTGACAGAGAAGGATCGGGAATCGACTTGGTCACAGGGGAACCCGGGTCAAGGACGGATGCACAATCGCTGCTGAAGACAGGAGAGGCAACAGGGGAACCGGTAATCGCCGGATCCATTGCAGGAGGGAACCGGGTAATCGACGGCCCGTTGCCTCTTTGAATCTTCGGAACTCGTATGCTCAAGGGTGTTCACGCTAGCGTGAGCGCCCTAGGAGAATGATGTGGTTCGGCTTGCGTAGTCTGCTTATATAGACTGACCCAAGCTTGCGCATGCGCAGAACTATTACGAGTCCAGCAGGGACGCCAACCTTCAATTTTCAAGGGAATGTAAGCTCAAAAGGGGGAAACTGCTATAAAAAAGGTAATGTATATTTCTATCAACTATAAAAACTAAAATTAAGCAGATTCGGGCCCTGCAATTTTACTCTTTTTATAGCCGACGAAAATATACATTACCTGTTTTATAGCAGACTTTGTCACCAGGAGGAGGGCTAGGTTCAAGTCTCCCGCTGTACGAGCCGGCGCCCCCAGGAAAGTTAATTCCCGATGAAGACACACCTGTTCCCCCAACCAATTTCACCGTGCCGACTAGGTCGGAGGGATAGCGACACTCGAGGACGAGTGGCTAGAAAAAAGGTGATATTGGGGAATGCGGATTGCTCAATATTATTAAGGTGGTTGTATACCGCATGCAGAGGTCTTAACATCAAAGGGGTACAAGGTAAGTAATCAGACTCATATACCGAAAAGGCTTACCTTGTGGGAAGAACGGCGACTTGAGGATGTTTTCCAAGAGGATGTACATGATGCCAGGAACGGAACGTCAGGCTGAGAATGAAGAAGTGAACGGAACGACAGTTTCTGGTCGTGATGGGCCTGAAACGTGGGTGTAGGCTATAAGCGTCATAAGCATGTGTTGGAACTGCGTGAAGAGTGGCATATGCGGCTGTGATGATTGTTCGTTTTTTTTTTTCGTTCCCCTCCTATTTACATGTTTGAAGTTTGGTGTTCGATGAGGAACGAAAGGGAGGAATGAAGGATGTGAAGCGAGGAGCAATCTCCACCGTCCTCTAATGTGGGAGAGGACTGTTGAAGGGAACGCCTTGCTAGCTCAATGGTACGTGGTAATGTGATGTGATGTAAAACTTGAAGGCTGTTACGGGATCATCCGGAAACCAAGGGCTACCCCTTTTGCTTTAGCACGGCATGGGGAGCAGGGCATGTCACCAGAAGCAGTCGGCGTATCGGGGTTTATCCCATGGAATACTGGCACGAATGATGGGGCAGTATCAAATTGCCACACGGAGTAATTTGAGACAAGTGTGGTGACTGGATAGTTTCTCGCCAGAGTGAAACATGGGAACGTAGAGCCGGAAAGGAAGGAGACGTGTCCTGGATAACAAGCGTGGCAGCAGTGTCTGCAGATTCAGGCGTGGTGAACGTCGTGTAGGTTGACGTTGAAGTAGCTGATGGCTCACCTGTGCTGTGAGTAGGAAGCACTGTTGTGACGGGCGTTGGCGTAGGAACGATTGGTGAGTGTATGTCTTGTTGGTAAGGAACGGCAGGAGGATCAGTAGCCGGAACTGTGGGCAATATGGCACCGTGCAGATCGGCTAGAGGTATAGAACGCCGTGCGGTGGATGAGGGATGGTGCAAAGGCGATGGTGCAGCTGTGTGCAGTTCACGGAGAGATGGGGAATAAATAAATAAATAAATAAATAAATAACTTGTCGCATAAGCAACTTGAGTGGGAAGGGCCCATTGCGGTCCACTGACTCCCACCCAAACTAAAAATTATTTAAAAGGAAACAATAAAATACAAATACAAATAAAATGTTGTGGTGTTGCCGAGGTCCGGTGTCCAGGTGAAGGAACGGCTGTTGATGTGGACGCGTTATGACGACAGCGTGTCCGGAAACGGGCACAGTAGTACACTCACCACGGCGGGGACGACGGAATAGCGGAAAGTTGAGTGAGTTGACCTCAGTAGAGCATAGTTTACTCTCATCGAATAAAAACGTGGGTTGACGACTTCCAGTTCATTAGTAAGGGCTTCGTTTGATGCTCACAGGACAGCGTTCTCAGCACGTAACATGTCAGAAGATGCAGCTGTCTGTCTGAGGGACGGGAGGTCAGTCAAAGCGGAACGTAGACTCTCATACTCCACGGCAAACTTTTCGGCAAAGGAGAGGAGAGGCATGTTAGTGCCTCATGTAATACATTAGCTGATGAGAACGGAAAGATTCCTGGTTGAGGATCTGTCTGCTGTGTCGTAGTGTCGGAACGTGAAAGAGGAGCTGGCAACGTGGAACGCTTGGAGGGAGTAGCTGTGCTGCTTGTGGAAGTATGTGGAAAGGCCTTCTTCTTGGTTCCGTCGGGGGTAGATATCGGACCTCGGCGCACGAACGGGGCAAGAGGGACGCGGGCCGTATTGATGCGCACCGTCTTAGTAGGGGGGATGCTGGATTTCGTAGGACGTATACCAGAAGTTCCGGCAATCGCTGGAACGGCATCTGTAGATGGGAACTGTGGTTTCTTTGAAGAATGAGGGAGAGGAACGTGAGCGGACGCTGATCGTTTCAAAATTGATGGTTTTGGAGTGGCCACAGTCGGTGGGGAAGGTTGTTTGGAGTACCCGTCTGAAGAGCGGCGGCAGCTCGTTGGTGGCGCGCTCGTTCAGCACGTTGCTTAGAGAGACGCTGCTTCTTCTTAATGATAGCCCATTTGGAGGGAGAAATCAAAACACAGATACGGCATTTCTTTGTTACGCCATCACAAGACCGGTGGACTTGGCAGCTCGGATGGGGATCGAGATGAGGCCTTTTGCTGGTTCCTGCGAATCCTGGACACTTGCATGGAAGTGGCGAAGGTGCATCTGGTGTAGACACAGGCTGGGGAACGGAAAGTTCTTCCTGGTTAGGGAGAGACCCTTCGGATGATGAGGAGTCATCCATGGCGTCTAAGTGGCTGACTGAGAGTGACAGTTGGAGCAGCGCGGGAAGTTTGAATGCCGAGTATAAAGGAGTTAGGCTCCATATAGATTGGTGAGGAGACCCAAACACCAAAAATCAAAAACTTTGGGGTTTTTATTGAACTCTACATCGTCCTAGGACTTTGCTTCAAAACCGCAGCGGCAGATAGGCCTAATCTACTAAAAACGGGCACTGTTGCTTCTCTAACTCTTCAACCAATGGACCAATTCGACTGCAGTTTTCACTAAACTCAAGTTTAAATTTTTCTCTTGAAGACAGAAAACAGAACTGCAATAGCTGTAGCCATAATTTTTAAAAGATCAAAAACGTCTCCGGTAAAAATCGTCACTACCGGACACCACTTCCTGTCGACCATTGGACAACCACAATCTTGTAAATAAACATCTTTTTTTATGAGGCATAAAGCCGCCCAGCATAGTTTGTGCTAGGGGGACGTTCTGCCCCACATATATGTAGTTGCTTGCGCAATTTTGTTGTTTGAATCCGTCAATGCTGTGTTTTAAATTGCGCAATTAATTCAGAGTTTTGCCGAATTTCCACTCCACCGGACGGACAGCTTCTAAAGTAGCTCTCTTTCAAATTAAAGAAATGCATTCTAGCATTAGATGGTTGTATATAAACCTATATTCATGATTACTTAAGTATATTTACTCCAACCTTTTTATTAAAATTTAGCTACCTTAGTTGGTCTGACTTGGAACAAAAACATCAAAATTCCAGGGTTACCTGGTTAATTTTTGTTTCTATTGCCTATTGAAAAAATACATTACCCAATTTATTAGCATTCTCCTTCTATAATGCTGTTCCAACTAGAGATAAAACAAGTTCTTCCGGTCCGCTAGTGGAGCTGCGTAGCCTCCATCGTATATATAGTCGAGGCGGAGCGACAGAGCTCACCTTTTCGACACCTCTATCCTGCCCAAATGGCAACGAGAGGGGAGGAGGGCGGGAAGCCGGGTAATGTATTTTTTCAATAGGCAATAGAAACAAAAATTAACCAGGTAACGCTGGAATTTTGATGTTTCTACTTGCCGTGAAAAAATCCATTACCCAATTTATTAGCATTCCCATACATTTCGTCACAGCAGCGGGCGCCATTTGACCAGAGTTCCCTTAGCTAGCGACCGGCCCCTGTAACACGAAGTGGATCACAGCGTGTCCAAGGGTCAAAGTACCCGGTGGGCTGCGACAAAGGGCCCAACGTGGTACAAGCCGTTGGTATGATAGGGCATATCCCGGAGGCAATAGAAATGTTTAAACCAGGAAGCAATCATTCGTGCGGAGGTGAGCCCAGTCTTGCCATTGAACGGGAGAACAGTTGAAGACGGTCCCGTCGGATAGGACAGGAGGCATACAGATAAAAAACGGACGGCTCGCACCGGACAAAGAGTACTTTCTTGATCATCCCCTAGGGTACTGGATAGAGACGGTATGACGAAAGGATGTGTACGTTCAGTAGGCGTCTGGGTCTGTGCTCTGAAGGAGGAGCCGGGAGAGAGGACAACGCTCTGAAAATCCGGCAGGAAAAAACAGCCACGTTCCTTGGCGGATAGGGCTTGTAGTTTGCTGCAGAGGAGGCAAGCAGCCAGAGCTACCAGGAATGTAGTCTTCCTAGCGAAGTGGCTGAGGCGAAAGGTACATAAGGACAGGGTCAATAAGGCCGTCAGGACGACGGAAAGTTCCCAGCCGGAGAACTTCTTAGTGACACGTGGTCGATCCAATTAGAACGAGTGGAGTAGGGAAGAGGTCTTGTAGTTGGTGAGGAGAGCAGTGCACCCGGCGGCACTCAACGCCGACCTATAGACCAGGATGGTGGATCCCCGTAAACCTTCGCTAAAGAAAGAGGTCAGGAAACGGAGGAGATCGCCGGAATGTGGATGGATTGGATGGACCTGATGTGCAATACACTAAGGAAACCATCGTGTCCAGTGGCTGTCATAAACTCTTTGTAGTGGAGAACCGCACGGCCCTGGAGGCAATGTGAGAGGCCTCGTCGTCAAGAGTGCATGTTGTGCGGAGGAGCCGGATGATACTAGCCACCCGTGAAGTCGCAGCGAAGTTAGATTCGGATGGCAGAATTGCCTTTAGGCCTAAGAGGTCCCTACTTCCCTAGTGCCTTTCCTTTCCCTAGGGCCCTAGGTCCCTACTTCCTCTTAGGGCCTTTAGGCCTAAGGTCCCATAGGAGGGTGGTCTTTCCGGAGGATTGGCGGAAGGATGTGGTAAACCCGGGCAGGGCGGAGAGTACCCTTATGGGACGAGGTCGCTGTATGAATCCCTTGCAGAGGAGCGGAGGCCGGGAGGCAGCAAATGCCGATTAATTGTCAAATGACAGTGTACAGCACAGAAACGTAGGGAGTGCTCAGCAGGAGCACCTGTGGTGTTTGACCTAAGAGAAGTGAACAAAAAGAGGCCAAGCAGGAGGATGCACAGATCATGGTGGCGTGGATGGGTATCATGCCCTGAACCGAAGAGGACTAGTAAACACCGCTGGAAGCGGAGGGAGGTGGAGGTCGACGGAAGGCAGTGAAACGGCCAGAGAGCAAGGAAGATGAGCAGCCAGTAGTACAGTCGGTAGTTGTGCAGAGGTCTCGCGCAGCGTGTTGGTTGCAATGCGGACGTTTGGCCTGGATAGCATGTTGGGAGGAATGGTCATGTGTGACGTTTTGTCAGCCGAACGGCGGGAATTGAATGAGGACGTAGGAGGTCTAACATGATAAGGATCATGGTACCGCAGACCCAGAGGGAGCAAGTCATCCCCCCCCCCATTGTCCCGAGCAGGGAATCGAGAGGTAGGATGATGCGGAAGGTGGTGGCGGACGGTGGCGGAAAGCGGGAGGTGTCACGCATCGGATGCAGACACATACTGGAGACAAGGGCAATGGTTTAGATCATGTCGAGGAAAGGTGGAACGTTATGTGAAGGGAAGACCACAAGGCGGAACCCACGGTCGTGGAAAGACCGGAGGCTGCTGCGAAAGGGAAGGCTGTTCCATGAAAAGGCGGCCCGACCGCCGAGCAAGAGCGCACGAGAGATATACACGAGAGCAAACCTCCTGTGGAGGAGGAAGGGACGCGTGCGGATGCGGAGCAGGTGGTGGAGGCAAACCCCGTGCTATTGCAGCGGTAGTAGGATCAGTGTCCGGAAGACTGCCCGGTAGAGGTATCGGCAGGAAAGTGGCTGAGCACATTACTCAGAAGGCGCGAGGGGAAAGCATAGCGACTGATGACGGAGGCGGAAGGCCGATGGAAGGTCCAAGGAAACAGCCTTGCCTCAAAGGGACGGAGGAGCCCATAAAGGATGAACGAGAAGCCTTGTATGCGCAATGTGACTGTGAATATGATGTACAGAGGCGGAGGACCCGGTAGCCGAAGGCGGAGGTGTAACGATCCGTGAAACACAGGCGGAGCGGAGGCAAAGGGACGGGGCGTATCAATATGAGCTGGAGTAAATGGCTCTAGAGAAAGAGCGGTAGGCGGAAGACCTGCCGACGGAAGCGGAGGTGTGGTAATCCCCAAGATAGGGTAGACGGGAGTCATCCCGTCCTGGGGGGACGGGGGTCCCAATCCGTCGGGCCAACAGAGGTAAGGCGTAGCGGAGGCAAAGGGGTCATCTGGCAGAAACGGTGGGGATTGAGGATTTGCCTATCCGGGTGTTCCTGTTCCCCCCGCAGAGGCGGAGGGATGCAGGAAGAGAGAACACACATCAGGTAGAGGCCGAGCGGACGGCGTTGCCGGAGGGATAAGTAAGCAACAGTATTTAAAGAAGACCAAGGGTGACAATCGTTGCTTGCCAGAGGTGAGTCTATGCAGTGCTGTGACGACACAGGCCGTCCTGGGCTGGGGACCAGGAAGAACGGTGGTGCGGAGGGGCGGTAGGGCGCAGATAGGAAGGAAGGCAGCCGTCATCCATGTCAAGATGACATACGGCGGTGAGGAAAGCACTCTAGGAGACAGGGGCTCAAAAGGGAGACGCGGTTGAGCCGGAAGGATGATAAAAAACTCGGAACACCCCGGTAGGAGGAGGCCAAAGTGGGACTGGGAGATGCTGGAGTTTAGTCTGTATATCCGAAACATACAACACTGAGGATAGGCCTGTAGAGAGAAGTAGCGGAGGGAGGCGTCCACTCGCGGAGCGGAGGGAACTGCAATGGAATTGAACATACAACGGTAGCCCCCGAGGCAGAGGGTGGAGAGAAAACGCCGCGGAGGTCGAGTCGGAATAACGACGTTGTCCAAGCAAATCTTTGAAGAAGCGGAAGGCACGGTGGGATGGACGACCGCCCGTCCAGAGGTAAGGTGCAGAGGTGGAAAACTAGACCCATCATAGGAAGTTAGCTAGAAGTGGCGGCGGGGAGACGCGACGGAACTATGTGTGGCAGGTGGCCCGGAAAACCCTCCGAAGGAAGGAGGGATGGCGGTGGTAAACCCTGTAAGGGCGGATGAAATCAATCCTCAACTGAAGTAGCAGTTAGCGTAGCTAGAAAACCGTTGTAGGACAACGGTGGGGCCAAAGCAATCCTTCGGAAGAGGAGCGGACGGAGGCATTTCCCCGCTGAGCGGAGGCGTAAGAGAAGAAAACATCGCCATGGGAGGAGGCTACACAGCCGTCCGAGGAACAGAGGTGCAGGATTCGGAACGGAAGGTTCATCCAGAAACCGCTGTAAACAACGGAAGGTAGGATAACCTGACAAGAAGGGGAGGCAGTATAAGCCGAAAGATGGTCCGCGCAATGGAATGCGCAGAAGGAGACGTCTCGGAGGGATATCATACCCCTGTCATAGAAAACAGCAGCCCCCAATGCTGGAGGGAGGAAAGATGAAAGCCGATAGCAGACAGTAAAAGGGCCCACCCCAAGAGGGCTGCACAGAGGCAGTGCGCAGTGGGGTAGGGGACCGAAGACGAGGCAGGCCGGTACACCGAACCGAACCGCCCATCATCCAGACGCAACGAAGTCGCTAACCGCCGGAGGTAGAGGCCAAGAGGGACGGCCGACCCGAGGGATGACAGTGCGCGGAGGCGGAGGGTAGAAGGCGGATGGCAGAGGCGGAGGTAGAGAAAAAAAATTTCGACAGGAAGGCTGCGCAATAGAATGCGTAGATGGAGGTAGCACGGAGGGACATAGTATCCCCTCCAATGAAAACAGCGTTTAATGCTGTAGGGAAGACAGGCGAAAGCGGACAGGAGGCAACGAAGCAGTCCAACCCAAGAAATGCTGCGCGGAGGCAGCTCCTGGGGAAGGGGACGAGGAACGACGTCGAGCTGAACTGACCGAACCCTTGCCCATAAGCAACGCAGAAGCGAGCTCCAAAAACGAGGAACGGTCGTTCCAAGGGATGGCAGCCTGCGGAGGGCAAAGGCGGAGAGCGGAGGGGCCAGACAAGCAGCAGGGACCGGCGAGGCCAGACGGCGAGGAAGGGGGGAAGAATCCCTTTGCATCCCCTTTGCTCGCAGCATCCCAAAGCAGAGGCGGAGGATGCGGAGGCTAGTGCTAGAAGCGGAGGTAAGCACAGCGTCTCAACGAAGCACAGCACGGCAGCTAGAGAAGAAAAGGTGGGCTCTGTCGCTCCGCCTCGACTATATATACGCTAGCGGACCAGAAGAACTTGTTTTATCTCTAGTTGGAACAGCATTAGAGAAGGAGAATGCTAATAAATTGGGTAATGTATTTTTTTCACGGCAAGTAGAAAAATCGATGTTCCTAATTTTTATTTTCAGTTACGATTTTAGACCTCCACTCCAACCATCCAATGACTTTCTACAATTAAAATGGTTTTCCTCCTTCAATAGTAGTGATGCATAACATCGCTGTTTATCAGGGCTTTCATTCAAGACCATCCTTCTATTAATCAGTTGAAAACTAAAATAGCTATGGTCATAACCAATCTACAGTCTTGAAATCCGTATCCAGCAATTCCATCAAAGCCTTCCAGAATTGACTCGCACTAAACGGCTCCAACGGTCCAAAATTCAGCCACTCAGGACCCCCCCCCCCCACAGCTTAATGAGAACCGAACCAAAGCTCCCCATACTAACTTGGGGGGGAGGGGGGGGCAGTGCTGCCTGAACCCCCAACAAACACTGATTTCCCTCCTCGAAGGCAACCTGCCTCTCTTGCCGCCAAAACGTGCAGTCATCGCGTACGTCCGCGCTTCCGCAGCCCATAAATACTCGGTCCCATGAGACAATCCTTAGCATAGCTCACCGACAAAGCCAACAGTCACTATCGACGGTTTGGGGAGATGGAGAGGTCTTCTTGCCGCATGTTGCCAGGCCGGGCAAAGGTAGTAGTTTTCAAAATAGGCTAGTTTAAACTTTAAATGTATTTTCTTTGGGCTCTCAATTCTAAATTAAATAGGAACCTTAAGTTTAAATTTGACTGTTAACTTTGAAAATTATGAAGACATAGGTTTTCGGCCTTTTTTAAATGGACTTTTACTCTAAACCCTACTTCACTGAAGTTTTATTGCAGTCGTTACTGAAGCTTGTCCTTCAATGGCGGAACCCCAACGTTATTTAAAACTTGGAAAGTGATTTGATTGACTATTTTATTACCGTAAATCGTGTATTAAAAGCCCAGTTGAAGCTACAGCCCACCCCCTAAATGCAGTAAAGTCAAAATCATGAAATAGTGGAGTTAAAGCCCAGCCCTCAAATTATTGTTTTTCTACGAAAAATTACCTAAAAGTTATGTGATGTGAATAAAGATAGTACTGCTTGCTATGTTTACTGGCACCTTCTCCCTCCCTGTAGTAATAGTGGACTCTTTCTTTAGCTCCTAGCACCTGCACAAGGCCTGGGCATCTCTCACCTATGCCTCCTCTTTTCTTCACAGCAATTAAAAGGATGTAAAAATTGGTCTTTCAGAGGTCGTTCAAAAGCTTTGAATTTTCTGTAATAGATGTTCAAAAGGTTAGAAAATTGATAATGCTTGATTTAAAGTCCACTCCCGTATTTTTACCAAATTAACTGTAATGCGCCCATAGGCGTTTAATCCACGATTTACGGTATTAAGTGGACGCTGTAATAATCTAGAGTTCTTGAGTGAACAAACCCTAATTTCTCTTTGAAATTATTTTACTGTAAACAACAAGTGTTTGCTTTGAACGAAAAGCGAATTCATGTAATTCCTTGACATTTTTATTTTAAAAATATGATTTAAACTGTAACTTGTTTAAACTTGAAATGAAACCAATGTAACTGTTTGATTTTTGCTTGTCATATAAAAACCAAGAGTTTTTTTTTTATTTAATCCGAGTTTCTGATTATTAGCTAGAGTTACGATGAACTATTTTAGACTCCTGTAGCTAATAAATAAGCCCCACCATGGTGGCAGTGAATACCAGTTTTTAATTTACTTTAAACCTTTTTAGCCTAGGCTTCTGACTCTATTCCTCAAACGGTCATAGAAAGAGCTATGTTAGAAAAAAAAAGTCTAACTTCGCAACCAAAAGTATTTTAAACCTCCCAACTGTATACCAGATGTCGGCAGATGTTACAAGCACCTCCCGTCGTAGCATTCGCCGTTTCAAGGGGGAGCGCGAGTTCAGCAGCTGGTAGCGCAGGTTCTCACTAAGGGGAACGTGAGACGAGCAGAGGGGACTAGAAATAGTAGGTCGTTCCGTGGAGAAGCGTGGAAGATAGGACGAGAAACTTTTTGTGATGAAGGTCTGTGACTGATCGGAGGGGTTTGTAGGTGGGGAAGGGTCATAGCGACGTGTCCTTTATGAATCGCCTACTTCACATGTTACTGCTGTATTGGTTTCTTCCTTTTTTTTTTTTTTGAGGAATGATGGTGTGGATGACGAGAGTTTTGTGGACGTGAGGCTGGTAGAAATCGGATGGTCGACTTGTAGCTTGTGTAGTAGGAACGGAACGGTGTGCCAGGAACGATGCCTTGAGGTGTAGGAAATGTCCGAAGGGTATGTGGGAGGTGGATGTGTCTTCTTTTCCTAATAAACAGCAGGTTTCATTGCTGTTTGTTGATGGTGCCTTGGGATGAGAGGGTAGGAACGTGTCAATCCTAGTTTATCTTCGACGATCCGGCTGAATGGGATAGTAACACTACCGGCGGGGTGATGGCATCCATGCAAAATGGACGAGGAAAACGTTCTATTGACGGGACGAAGAAGGTTTCAGCCAGGGATGAGGGACGCCGGGGAACGAGAGGAGTGATACCCGGAGAATCGTAGAACTAGAGGAGAGCCAGGTGATAAAGCCACGAAGGCCGGGGACGTGGAGCCTAGGACTGTATAGTGTAAATCATAAGGGATGTCTTCAGCACAGACAAGGTCGATGTAGATAGCCTTGGGAGATGAGGGACCAGGTTCCAAGTAGTGAGGCGGAATGTCGAGACGACTGTCAGGAATGCAAAAGGAACGGTTCAAGGTTGGGAATGGGAACGGTAGTCGTATGGACGTCGGAGGAACGAAGGCTGGAGACGAGGCAGCACACGTTCCCAAAGAAATGGAAGTGACGGGTGACGGAAGGATAGGCGTGGGGATGCTGAAGCTGAAGACTTGGGGCTGGAAGGTGGAACCGGGACTGCGGTCGAACTAGGGCTGGGATCGGTTACATGGTTAACCGGAAACCGTTCCACGTTCGGTTACACGGATTATAAAACCCATATCCGAAAAACGTTTGCTGCAGGCACCATTCAAAATCCGCGGTGAACGAGCCAAAAATAGCCAAGTGGCATCATTTAGGCCTACTAATCCAAACACTCAAAATCAGTGAAATTAGAAAACCGGGGTGGGTAGGGGGCAGCTTATTTACAAATAATCCGCATGGGCTTGTTGTCCCAACGAAGCTGCTTACTTTCTTCGAAACAAACTGCTGATCGCCAGCGCGTACACGAGTCAGTTAAAGACAAGCTGGTTAGCATCTGCCCTCCCCGCAGTCATTGAGAAGTGGACTCGTCTATACCTAGCGCGAACGGCAGGGAAGCGGCGTCATAACACGTAAACGAAATGCGATGCTACCCGAAAACGGAAACATGCTCATTTTTTTGGTTCATAATTTGAAATGAATGGAACATTAACGAAAATATTGTGTTAAATTTTGTTGTTTTGTTTTTGGCTTATGTTGTCGTAAATAGGCCTAAGCCATCTTGTAGAAATTTTAAAGCTACATAAAGTCAAAATTCTTGATAAAGTAAGTACTTAAATTTATCAACGTCAACTTTCTTCTAGTTTAAATCCCAAAATGCAACATGTAGTCAATAATTGTGCTTGTGTTACCAAGGACTAAATCATATTTTTTTTCCAGCTTTGTTTTTTAATAATGTATTACACAGTGGTGAAATTTTTGTTGGCTGTATTTTTTTGCTGAAAACGGAAAAACGGTTTTCGTGTAACTGACCGAAAAAAAACCGGTTAAACAGATAACTAAAAAACCGGAAAGTACCAGCCCTAGGTCGAACTAAACCTTCGAAAAGCTCCCCTATGGCTTTCATCCAGAAAATGAGAAAGGAGGGCAGGAAGACTGCGGACGGTGGTTGTCGTGGTTGTCTGTAGAGGAAGGAACGAGTTACAGGGAAGCGGCCAGAACGCCGGGCAGGTGCTTGTGAAATGTAGGGTTGACGACAAACCGTAAGTCCAAGCGAGTGCTGTGGAAGACCGGAACGAGGAACGTCCTGTATAGTCCCGTGTTGTAGAACTGGTGCAGGCAGGGACTACTGCAAAGGGATTGTAGTGGAGTCCTGGTTGGGTGATGTGACAGTCCCAAAGCGTAGAGGAACGACGAGGGGTGCCGAAGGAACGGCGAGTGGAGGAGAAGAGCCCAAATCGGGTACTGTGAATGAGGAGATTGGAAGGCTTTGTGACGTTGGTGAAGGACTGATAGAAGGTGGAAAGAGTAAGTGCTGGAAGGGCACGCAAGATCCGAGATGGAGCGTAGCACTGAATGTTAGGGATCCCGGAAAGGAAGCCGAAGGTGTAAGAGATCCAAGAGGAATGGTCGTTGTTTTGATGGACCCGGAACGGGTGTGGACGAGCTGTCTGTAGCAGGAAAGTCTTTCATGGACGGCGAGCTGCCGCTAGAAAGCGGAACGGCTGCCAATGAGGCAGGAACGGAGGTATCTTCTATCCACTGGACGGCGGTATGCGGAACGGAACGAGGAATGGAACTGCAGAACGTTGAAAGGGGATGCTCGAGGAGCGACCACGCGTAGCCATCGCCCTAACCCAGTGTTATAATGTTCCACAGCTTTCTGCGACGCAGTTTTGTAACCTAAACATTTTTCTGCAGGGTTAATTTTTCCGGTGTTGGAATTTTTCAAGGAAACAAGCCCTTTGAAGCGACGATTTTTAATTCTTTTAAGCATGCCAAAGCATTAAATTCATTAAAAAAAAAATCTTTCTATAACTTTCCCCCATTACTTTATCCACAGTAACATTTTTTTAAATGCTTGTAAAAATAAGCACCGCATATGGCAACTAAATCTGATTTTTTTTATTTCCTTGTTATCCTGTATCCTGCAAGAGGGCCACTCAGTTTCACAAAAACTCACCTATCAGACGTGCCCAGCCCACACTTTCAAAGTACCATCAGACCCCCCCCCCTTCCTCCATGCCCTGTCATCGCGAAAAACGGGTTGTGTCGCCTCCTACCTAATTCCTTCCTCCATGATATTAGTCCTAAAATTACCAGCGAGCTGCAGTTTTTCTTATGCATTTGCAAGCCATGTTTGTTTTAAAATGTAAGTTAAATGTTTTTTTTAATATAAATAACACCACAATGGGAGGAGCTAGAGACTTGTGGTTTGCACCATTAAAAAACTGGCGAAAAAGGGTTAAAATGGTGTATTTGAACGTCAAAATCGGTCAATATTTAGCGAAATTATTGTTGTTTCCGCATGTATCGAAAAAAGTGCGGCTTATTGTAAAAAAAAAAAATTGACAGTGATTATTTTCTGCGACCGCCCGGAATTTTCTGCGATGTACGTCACACGTCGCATCACTGTCTCACACGGGGCGCCCTAGGAGAAATGATGCAGACAGGACGCTGCACAGGAGCTTATAGACGCTGGCCTTAGCCCACGCATGCACTGTACCGTACGAGCCCGGAAGGGAAGACAACTCTCAAACTTCTGGGGGGATAATGCTGGAAAGGGGGGGAACTACTATAAAACGGGTAATGCAAATTTTTGTCGGCTATTTAAAAAAAAAGTATAAGGATTTGGAGTTACAGTTCCAGACAAAGAAGTGTAGGAAAAAGCTTCAAGGAAAAGAAGGTTGAAAGAAAATGGCTTGTGCCAGACATGTTATTCAGCACAGCAGTATAGCAAAGTATAACCCTCCCAATGACTTAACTTTGGTCCCTACGATCTCGGTAGCCACGTTACCCATTTATCGAACTTGCTGTATCTGCGTTCACAGAGTGGGGTAAAAGCTGTTGTTGGTGGAAACCCGTTTTCTATATGATTCAGTTTGCCATCAAGCATTGTAGCAGCAATTGTATTTACCTTTCTCTTTAATAATTTCAGATATGAAAGTTGGATCGAGGGAGCGACTGATAAGAGTTTGTATGTAAACTTCAAAATTTTCTTTCCGAAGCATCAGCTCACTGTAGTCATTTTCTCTGAAAAAAAAAAAAGAAAAGGTACATTTACTAAATGTCACTACAAAGGCTACGCCAGTACAACTTTTTTAGATTCCGATTCTCGATTCTGATTCGACACTACTAATACTGGTCATGTGCCAATATCGATAAATTGCTGTTGCCATGCCGATACCAACCTCATCACCTCAAACACCTGATACCACTTCAAACAATGAATAGCCAAACCCGACAGCAATGAATAGAGGGCACAAAAGAGCCAATTCATAGCAAACCTAATTTTTCATTAATTTAGTAGCGTAACAGCACTTATACACGTTTACTAAGGAACTTGCTGGTTAAATATTTAAACGTTTTAATCGATGAAGAGACATTTTGTTTAATACCAGCCTACCAGTAAAAACATAAAATTGCCGGCCCCTCGGGCTAGTGGAAGATTGGCAAACACCTACTACTGTGGACATTTGACGACCTCTCTTGATTAAATACACTTTTTCCACCTTCTGAAGCTCTATTGTGAAATACCAAGATGACAGCATAAATTTAGCAGACAACGTCAAAACGCGGTAAGGAGTAGTATACTGTGTACCCTGTAATGATTACCAAGCAGTCTATGTTGGAGAAACGAAGGGTCTCCTAGAAGTACAGATTCAAGAATACATAAGTGCCACTCGTCGAGGTGTAAAAACCAATGGAATCGCCCAACACCACCAAAAAAAAAAAAAACAATTACCTCATAGCATGGGAAAAAACGTCGATTTTAATGAAGTCTCACCTCAAACACCTCAAATGAAGCCCACCTTCGAGCACTCGAGTCACTAGCAATAGCCAGGCAAACACGTCGACGAGTGCCATTTATGAACCAAACACAGATATAGAATATAGTTCATCCAGGACTTGCCACAAAACTGGAGAATGAATGGAAGCAGTGGGCCAACCTCAACTATACAGATCGCAGAACGTCATTTTGAAAACCCAAAATGCCAACATCCAGTGATTTTAAGTATCGACGCAGGAGGACATTTAGAGGACGATCATCTCCGAAAATTTCACGACTTCACAACAGAGCTTCAGTAAGTGGAAAAATTGTGTTTAATCAAGGGTCCTAGAGCTGAATTTTGTTTCTATTGCCTAAACGAAATATACATTACCTGTGAATTTTTGCATTCCTTTCCAGAATGCTGTCTTTCCCTAGAGGTTTTAGTTGTTCAGATCCAGCCAGCTGTGTAACCCAAGTCCGCATGTGCGAGCACACTCCTCCTAAAAGAGCGCCAAGGCGCGGCCAGTTGTCATCTTTTTCCCTCTCAATACTTCATGGTGATGACTCAAGAGGGGAGGCAGGGTGGGTACAGGTACCGTAAATCGTGTATTAAACACCCAGTTGGAGTCAACGCCCACCCCCCTACAATGCTGTATGGTCAAAATCATAAAACGATGGAGCTAACACCCACCCCTTAAATCTTTGGTTTTTCTGTCAAAAAATTAAAGGGACGGTAGCGGCTTAGCCATTTTTATTAAATTTCCTTGATACACAACCGGATGTAGTTTTTAAAGAAATCATCTAACAATTATTGAGAGGTCCACGTGCCCGATTTCAGTGTTAAATGTGGCACTAGCCTTATTTTTGTCCTTTATTCTTGTGGGGGGTCAGGATTCAAGATAACTCCTGCCAAGGTCGCACTACATTCAATCATCGAGCGTATATACTATAACGTAGTGTGATGGTGTACAATTCCATGATTCGACGGTGCCTGGGTGATGACATAACAGCAAGAAGCCGTGACTTAAAGAGTGCTCTGTCATAGCTTGTGGGAAGTCACGTGACCACAAGGTCGCGTGCACCAAGGTCAAGTGAGGTATTAGTCTAAGGTATAGCCTACTATCGTTCCACTCGACCTTGGTCTAAGGTGGAACGATCGGACGAAGAAATGGGTAGATTTCTTCTTGACTGTTGACTTACTTACTATTCAAACATAGGGGCATATAATTATTATTATATTTAGTTATAGACTGCTCCTTCATTGCACTATGTAATGAACCGGAAAGGGTAGGGAGAGGAATGAGCGCTACTTGTTAGTTCAAATATATTTCTTATTTAGACTAACAAAACTGTACTCTTGTTTGTGAAAAAAAATTCTTCCACCACCGACGGTTTTCGTTTCAATGTTACGGCAACAAAGCTTTTTGTTAGGCGGATAAATTTTTTGTTATCATTGAACGATAGGCCATAGTTGTTTCTAGGGTGCCTCCCTGCCCCCCCCCCCAACTCCCCCCCAAAAAACGAGAATTTTAACCTGTTAAAATTGGTTTTTACTATCATAAAAATACTTACCTTCAGTACTCACGCTAAATTCGCTTAATTTGGCTTTTCCCATGCTCAAACAAATAATTTCTTAAATTTTGAATTTTCCGCTTGTTGCCCGTTTTCCCCGCCAGGCGCGTTGTGCAGTATACCTGCTGCCGCTGCCTGCCTCCCGTGGGGAAAACCCCATTCGCTTTCGAACCTTTCTTGTTCTTCAGCGGGGAGGCGGGCAGGTTGTACTGAAGGTAAGTATTTTTATGATAGTAAAAACCAATTTTAACAGGTTAAAATTCTCGTTTCTTACTATCTGCAAAATACTTACCTTCAGTACTCACGCTGACTTTGTCGTACCGGGGGTGGGGAAAAATACAGAGAAAGACCTTACCATATGACCTAATCACCTTAAGCCCACACTCACCTTAACGTTGAGTCGATTTTCTTTTCCCTCTCATCACCTGTCTCGCACGCCGGTGCCTGGTTCTTCTGAGACCCAGTCCACCATTTCTGTCTCCTGAGGTGTCTTGCCTCCGGCGCTGCTCCTTCCGTGGTTTCCACTGTGCACGTCCCGACGCCTACTGGCTCTTCTTAGCTCCAGTGACGACGTGTTGTGCTACTACTTCTGCGCCACTTTCTCCGCTTGTTTCTCGAAAATAGTGCCTGATGAACGTATTTTTGCTTTTCCATCTGCATGCTGCCACCACCTCGTCTAATGGCGTTCCTCTGCCGAAGGCCCATGAGGCTGATAGTGCTCTCAGTTCGTGTGCCCTCACCTCCTTTGGCACACCTGCGTGCTCTGGACTTAATTCATACGCTCTCCGTATGACTTGACAGATCCAGCCGCCCAGTTTGAAAGGTGTGACTGACTTGTCCAGTATTTCTCCCGTTCCTTTGTCTACGTCTAGGAAGAGAGGCTGTTTGCCTTTTCTTTGTGTTCTAGGTGGCAGTAATGCGTCTGTCCTATCCCGGTAATATTTTATCGCCCTGATTGGACATTGCATCTTCTCCTCGCTCCGACCTGGTTTCCCGCTTCCTATTGCGTGAATCACCACCGGTATTGGAGCTTTATCGGGTCTCTGATTTTTTGTTCTGAACTCCGCCGTAAAAGAAAGTGATACAGAGGACCAGTCCTTTGCGAACGTGATGTTCCCTTCTTCCCTTGAAAAAGCTGCCACCTCGCTCTGTCTCGCCGCTGATGCTAGAGCGACGAGGAAAACTGTCTTCTGGGTCAGGATCGTTAGTGATGCTGACGCGAGAGGTTCGTACGGTGGTTGTGCCAAACTTGTAAGTACCAGTGGCAAGCTCCAGCTCGAAAATCTTCTCTTAGTCCTTGGTCGGGCATTTTCAAAGGCCGAAATCAATTTTGACAGGATTGGATGTGAAACTACGTCCGACCTCCCCAGGCAAGTGAGAACTGAGTTAATGGCCGATCTGTACCCTTTGATCGAGGTCGGGGATAGGCGTTTCTTGAAGAGGTCTTCGAGGAATTGTATGATCTTGCAAACGAATGGGTTGCACGGGTCACATCCATGTTCCTTTGCCCAAGCGAACCATCGCCGCCACTGCCCCTCGTACATATTCGACGTAGATTTTCGTACGGATTGTAGGAGTCTATCTGCCACTTCCTTAGTGAAACCATCTGCCGTCAGATTCTCCTTCAGATTAACCACTCTTGAAGATGTAGAATTTTGGGTGATGGGTGGAGTGTCGTTCCTCTGTGGTGTGAAAGAAATTTGTATGTCAACGGCAGAGTAATTGGACCGTCTCTCTTCAGCTCCATCAGGTCCGGAAACCACGTGGCTGCCGACCAGTATGGAGCTACTCGAATGAATGACCCTGAAACCTCTCTTATTTTGTTCATTACTTGTTGTAGCAGACAGAAGGGGGGAAAGGCGTATGCACTCATTCCTTCCCAAGAAACGGCTGGGGCATCCGTCGCCCAGGCTTGCGGATCCGGGAGTGGGGAAACGTAGTTCTGTAGTTGCTTGTTGGCTTTTGTTGCAAATAAGTCCACCCATGGTTTCCCCCACCTGTCGAAAAGCGCAGCACAGATGGTTGGATCCAGTTGCCATTCTGTCGTCGGGATCTTGTTTCCTCTCGACAGTTCATCCGCCCAGACGTTCTGCCGTCCCGGAATATGTCTCGGGATCAGGTTGATGTAGTTCTGGGCACAGATTTCCATCAGTCTGGACGTCTCCTCCATCAGGTCCTTGGAGTGTGTTCCTCCGCCGTGCTTGATGTAGGCCACCGTTGTGGTGTTGTCCGACATAACTCCCACATTTCTTCCCTGCAGTGACTCTCTCCACGCACCCACAGCCAACCTCACAGCTCTTAGTTCGAGGATGTTTATGTGAAGGGCCTGTTCTGTTGAACTCCACTTCCTTGAGATCTTGGAATCTCCTAAGTGCGCCCCCCCAACCGCTTGACGAAGCGTCCGTGAAAAGGAGCGTGTCCGCGTCCTGTTCCTTCAGGTGCACGCTTGCCTGGAGGTTTTCCTTCTTCGTCCACCATCCCATGTCCGGCATCTTTCTTAGTTGTATGATATGATGGATGATGAAAAAAGCGCTTTTAACGAAGGGACAAAAACGACCTACTGTGCAGGATGATGTGACAAAGACCAAAAAGTCGGAATTACGTATCTAAAAGGAACGAGCGAGAGACTGAAGGGAATTTTAGAAAGAAGAGGCTTCAAAACCTTTCTCAGGAATGACAACAACCTGAATGATGCTCTCCTTAAAAAGAGAAAGAAGGTGGAAAATTCAACAAAACGTAAAAACGAATTTAACTTACGTTTTACGTTTTGTTGAATTTGGAGTTTCACAGTATAATGTTCCATAACGACGTTTTTAGGTGGAGAATGGGAGTGACCAAAATGAAGTGTTAGCTAGGGTTAAAAATACGAGAGAAGGTGTATATTGTGTGCCATGTGATGGGTGTGATGCTGTTTATATAGGTGAGACTAGGAAGGGCGTCCGAACGAGGGTAGGACAGCATATGGATGACACGAGGAATGAAGTGTATAGCAACAGTATCGCTACCCATCACATGATGACAAAGCATGATATTGGCTGGGGAAGAACTACTACACTTCTAAAATCAAATGTCCCACATGATCGGCACTTGAGGGGACTGGAATCCCTTGCGATCCAGCAACATGTTAAAAATGACGCCGTTTTGATGAACACTCAAGGCCCATCCAATCCGGGAATTCGTTTCCTCCTTAGGGATGAGTTTTCCAGGCGACTCACAAAGCAGTGGATGAACCAGCACGATAAATATAGGAGGCCACGCCATGCACATGCGCAGATTTCGAACGCTGAATTCCACGGTGACGATGTAGTTGACAAAAGTTTGAGTTGTGTAGGTTAGGCCTGATGAAGACAGTCGTCGTCGGTCTGTTGAAAATTTGCAAGAATACTGGTACAGTATTTTAATACTGAAATTGTGCGTAACAATCTGTTTTCAACAATCAATTATCAAGGGCCAACTACTGCATTGGAACTTTCTAATTCTAAGGAGGCATCTCCAGAAACATCTTCAGTTTCATCTTGATTAGATGCTGAAAAACACTTTTCTTTATGGGCTTTGAGTCTAGCAACAAGCCCTTGCAATGTTTTTCCACAAGCTTTACATTTGGCTTTAACTCTTCTTTGTCAGTTGTGGTCTTTTCCTCTTCAAAATATGCCCAAATGTGGTCTTTTTTACGTCCTGACATTGACATCTTCAGAATCCAATATAGTTTTACTTTCCTTTCCTACTCTTTGATATGAACTACAGCTAAACTTTTACACCCAGTCAGTAGTTCACACTAGGTCAGCTCAGCAGCCAGCTCCTGAATGAGCCACTGCAGTTAGGGGGTTCCCCACTGCAGCAAGGCAAGTCAAGACTTGAGAATTCCCCATTCCCAAGGGACCTCTCTCTACCTGGCTGATGCAATGAGTTTTAATCTTATTGGACAGTCAGAATGTAAATGAGCAGGGATAGGGAAGGGATGACAAACAAATTGTATACATTAAGAACTGATTATTAAAACACAGCATTTAAAAATTTTGATGCAATTATAAAAATGATTTAAATGAACCAACCCTGATAAAAAGGGTGTCTTAAACAAGAAATTCTTGGTTTTAGTTCTGATGGAAGGTTTGCCCTACCCGAGAATTTCTCAGTTCCAGCGGGCAAAGGGTTAATATGTAAATAAAACCAAGATAAAATGAAAAAAACAGAATCGTTAAAAAAACCGAGCGATTTCCCCATTCCTCAGCCTTAATGGGGGTAAATCAGTTTTTATTCCTGAGCAGCTACCCAATTATTGCCTTAATTAGACGAATTGCACATTATTGCTTTCCTGTCAAACTAAAAAAAAATCCAGGATACTCAGCACAAACATTCGCTGTGTTAGATGACTCCTCGCAGCTAAGCACAACGCGCATGTGCAATGGAGATCATCTTGAATTATTAGAGTGCACCAGCGGTAGCAAACATAAGGGGAAGCAGCTAAGATAGGTTAATTCGGTAGGTATCTAGGGTTAAAAACTGATTTACCCCCATTCAAGCTGAGTAATGGGAAATCGCACGTTTTTACCCCAGAAGACCTTTCTTATCAAAAATTGTCAACAGGACGTCAACAGTGCGTCCAATGCTCTAGCTTTGGGATCCTGAAAGGACTTGTGTAGCTTGGAAGACGACTGTTCTGGTTTGTTGTAAACAGGTCGATCATGGGTGTGCCCAAAAAGCGAAGATTCATTTGTACGTCACCCTCTTTTGTGACAATTCCATTGTCGTGTTCTTGCCTTTTCTGGAAAGCTCATCCTCTAATACATTCCGGTTTCCGGGATATGTAGAAAAGAGATCTTCGTGCTTGACTGCTAGGAGAAAGATCAGGTCTGCTGTCGAAGATCTTCGGAGTGTGCTCCTCCTCTTTTGGGTAGATAAGCCATAGTCGTGGTGCTCCGTCTGAATCGGAACGGGCTTGCCCTGAAGTGAATCTTGACGTGGAGCATGGTAAGGTGGATAGTCCGCAATTAACACATTGACGTGAAGCTTCCGCTCTTGGAAATTCAAAAACCCTGCTGTGGTGGATATGTAGATATGAGCATCCCAGCCAGTGGTGGGAGCATCCGAAAAGTATGCCAATTCTGGATCCTATTCCCTCATCGGAACACCTTGGGTAACGCTGACAAGATCGCACCACCACAGGAATTTTTTTTCTCAGGAAGGCTGGGGACATTGATGCCATCAGCTGGTGCGGATCTTTGAAAGGTCCAGTGGGTCTTCTGGAACCAATAGAGAGGACATACCCTCCATTGGCTGTAAGGTACTAGGTCTGCGTCAGCATCGAGGAATCTGATGAATTTGAGAGCTTCATCACTG
Organism: Lithobius niger; assembly: GCA_023313725.1. Taxonomy (NCBI): domain Eukaryota; kingdom Metazoa; phylum Arthropoda; class Chilopoda; order Lithobiomorpha; family Lithobiidae; genus Lithobius; species Lithobius niger. The sequence goes on along the minus strand of JAHWFP010220237.1, from coordinate 89,579 downwards.
AGGATGAGGACTGCTGACAATTCAAGAGATCGACAATCATTTCTTTGATGGATAGGAACCTGTCTGGGGTGGGGGCTGATGACAAGAGTTCTCTTGATCAAAGTTAACCTAGGAAGGTTAACTTTCTTATGAGGATTAGACGTCAAGAAGAGGATCCCAAACCCCAGCTTAAAAAGAAGGTCTTTCGTTTTCTGCAAGTCTTGAAGGAAGATACCAGGACCTCCGAAATGAAGCATTGAAGGATCAGGCGTATTATGTAAGTGACAATTGTTGGGGGTGTTGTTAAGCCGAATGGCAGAACCCTAAAGTCGTAAACTGTCTTCCTGACGATAAAGCGAAAGAGATGCAAGATGCTTGGATGCAGTAGAACGTAAAGATAAGTATCCTCCAGGTCTATCGACGCAGTTAATTCCCAGGATTTCATCGAGTTTAGATTGTTTTCCATCTTGAAACTTGTGTATTCTATGAAGGTGTTCAAAATTTTCAGATTGTAGATCAGACGGTTTGCTCCCGTCTTCTTGGAAAACGGAAAATAGGGTAGTGAAAACCCGGTTTGAATTAATTGTGGAAAACTTGGAATAGCCTTCTTCTACAGGAGGAAATCCACTTCTGCTTGAAGAAGTTGGTCCTTGATTTTGCAGTTGTTCCCAGGGATGGGATGATGTGAGCTTTGAGTTTAGGTTGGTGGCTGTCCAAAATCACAGGCACTGTACTCCGAGATCTCGATAGGCTTTTACGTCACATTGAAAGTTGCATGCCTTCTTAGATGAATCGGGGCATCCAGAATGTCAATTGTACTTTCCTCTTCCGTCTTTGCTGGCGACGTCTTACAAGGGTTTGGTGTTTACTCAGGAGTTTATTGACATGCAGATCCTCATCATCTGCCTTGGATCCTGCCACGAAAGAACTGGTCTTTAACATGACCCCATTTTCCTTTGGGCTGCAGTTGAGCTTGTTGATTTGGGGGTGCAAGTTTAAGCTCAGCGTTGACAGTAGTGGTGTACAGATAACCATAATGTCGATTCTGATACCGGTTCCGATTACGACATGCCAGTACCACAGCGAATGGGAAAACGATCAATAATAAGAAATTAATTATGTTCAGGGAGTCCAGGGTTTTGCTGTGGCAAATTTTTATAAATTTACATACTTTTTAAACGAAAATTTTGGTATATAAATTTGTATAATTAAAATTAAAAATGTAATTTGATTATAAATTAGATTAAAATTAAAAAAAAAGTAGTTAAAATAACGTGTAACGATTTTTTTAAATAATGCATCAAATTTTTTTTATTTAATTTAAAAAAAATTAAAATTAAATAAAAAAAACGTAAGTTAAAAAAATAGTTTAATATAACTAGAAAGTTGAAACGATTTTTTAAATTCTGCCCCGGACCTGTATTTTTAAATAGGATTTTTGCTTCTTGGATTGGTCCAAGCTCTTAGTGAAGCTGGTACGATTTAAAATTTTCTGGATGTATTAAATTTAATTTTTTTTAAATCTTAAATAAAAAAAAAATTTAATTAAAATAAAAAATACAGGCTAAATAAGAGCATGCTTGAAGATTTTTTAAAGCCTGGATCCTTAAAGAGTCTTAGCAAAGCTTCGCATACATGAAAATTTTCGCAGCCCGGATTTAATTCAGGCACTGGCGACTCCAATCAAACGCACCATTTAGAAACACAATGGCGGTGCAGGCTGTGAAACTCATGTGAAACGTAAGCAAAATAGGAAGCAACTTAATGATAATAAGGTCCTGACATCCTTAAACAAACAGGAATCCACTGTAACGTATTCTGTTTAGTATATTTCCATGCTAGATGGGATTTTATGGTAATATGATGCAAACTACTCAACAATAGTTGTCAACAGGTAAGTGGCCCAATAAAAACGCGCGAAAAATAAGGTTGTGCAGATACCAATATTGGTACCGGGACCGGCTGCAGGTAGCACTGGTAACGTTATCGGACCGGCACCGGGTAAACAAGTACCGGAAAAAATACCGGAATCGGCTTGTTTTTTCCAGAATCAGCATTTTCGTACGTTAATAATATGAATATGGCACATTGATCCCAACGCTACTAAAAATTAGCCTGCAACTAAGTCAGTTAAGGATTAGGCCTACAAGTATAAAATATTGACGCACTTGACACAAAAATGTTTACATGATCTCGTTGAGCAATAAAGTGTTTAGAGAACAATTCCTTTGTAAAAGTATTACAGTACGTATGTTACACCATTTAATTAGTAACAACACTGTGCTGACTATCGTTTAACCCTTTGAGAGCTGAGTTTTTTTTATATCTCCAAAAAAGTAGGGGTACACCTGGACGGGGCTCGAACTAGCAACCTGAAGGAGCTCTTAAACGTGAGGCACACGCCTCTACCAACTCGGCCACGGCCGTCTCTAGTCGGCTTGTTAAGGGAACCTAGTATTGTTGTCATTCCTGCATTGTTGCCCATCTCGCGCGTAGTAAGGACTCTGTTTTTAATACTTCAACCTGTGCTTGTGTTTGGCCCGAGATTTTCTCGGGTTTAGCACTGAAAGGGTTAACATCGGCATTGGTTGGCACCGGCATGGGCACAGAGTCTGCACATGATCAAAAGTACCAGTACTGGCATCGGAATCAGTAAACGGGAAATTGGCTCCGGCACAGCCTTAGCGAAAATGTGTTATTTATTTATCATAGATCTAATATCAAGCACAGTTTTTCGATGATTTAAGCTACTGAAATAAATTTTCTTTTCAAGATTCCAAGATATTATTTCCAACTATCGCATACTCCTGGAAAAGGGAAAGTAGATGACAATATCAAGTGATTTAGTGGTCTGCGCCGATTTTTGAAAGGTAGTCAGTATCGGCCAACCAGCATAGCGGTTCCGGTTCCGGTACTGGTTTCGATACCAAGGAACCGTACTCGGAATTGGTTTCGGTACACCACTAGTTGAGAGGCACTTTAGGATTTCACCCCTGAAGAGAGTGTTACTGCAGTGAAAAGGAAAGCTCTTGGATTCTTGCTTGGTGAAGTCTACTGGCGGAATCAAGGACAGCGTGCCGAAGGTGCAACATGGTATTTACGACTCCCCTTGTCTGGCAATGTAAGGCCGCTGAAGAAACATCAGCAGCTTTGCGGTATAAGGCTGAAGCTTGTTCAAGTTTCTTAGCAGCAAATTCTCCCGAACAATCTGCATCACAGGTAGCTTGGCAGCAAGCAACAGCTTCGTGTGCATGTCAGCATGGGATGCCGCACGAATACCCATGCTCTTTCTTCTTACGTTTTAAACTGTTTGTGCGAGATGAATAAGAATCTTCAAGCTTGTGCCGAACTCTATAGGGAGGAGGTGGAGGGCAGATTCCGGAAGGACGTGGCCCAGGGCTCGAATTACAAGGGGCGCAAAGCGCAATTTGCGCTCCTGCACTGGCAAATAACGCTCAGTTCCTTCTTTAGGAGCACAAAAACAATAAGGGAAAATAAATTCTATTTTTCTCCGTAAACTTTCCAGTGGTTTTCTTTGCACTTCCCCAGTGGCAGAATCATGCAACGCACAACGTGCGTCCAGACAAAATTCCCTTCTCTGGAGACTAATCAAATCTCTTTTTAAAATACAAGCCTTTTAACAAACTTTGCCTTTAGTTTGTGCGCTTGTTTGGCCGTTTCTCTCCAACCACTCCTGCTCTGTCCATCGTGCTTGCATGTGCTTTCCTCACTATCTATCTATCGGATCCCTTCTGCCCATGACGTCATTGTAATAAGCAGGCGTCAGAAAAGGTTGTTTGCAGTGCGGCGAACATATTTTTTTTAATACTTGTTAAAAATAGTCGAACGAATGTTTGAATATTCATTCGTTAAGAGCACATTCGAATAGGATAGGCCTATATCCTATTTGAATATTTAACAAAAAATGTTATGTATTTTCACATATTTGTTTTTAGTTAAAAAGGTTTTTTTGAGTTTTCCGTGAGCTTCTCTAGTCCAAGTCAGTCGCAACTATACATTCGTCCCTTCCCCTTCCCTCCCAGCTGTGTTGTAGTGGGAATGGTCCATTCGTTTTGGATAGTACACTTGCAAGTGGAGGAAGGGGTAGGCGATTCCAATTTAAACTTGTTTCTTAGCACTTTTTTCTTTTGGACTGTACGCGTTACCTAGGAGACTAAATTAAACTTAGGTACTTAAAAAAAAAATGGGGAGGAGGGGGCAGGCCTAAACCCGATAAAAAAAGTTTTTCGATTATTCAAAGATTTTTTTTTTTATTAAAATTTCCACCCGAGTTTAAGACCATATAGCCTATATATATATATATATATAAAAGACTTTCTAGACTATATATATATATATATATATATATATATATAAAAGACTTTCTAGACTATATATATATATATTTAATACATAGTCTAAGTCATTTGACTGACGAGCAACTTTTGTGAATTACGCAGAGATTGAATAATTTGCGCCCACCTAGCAGCTCAGGGGAGCAACTGTTTGTGCCCAGAAAAAAAATTCTAATTCGACCCCTGAAGTGGCCCTATTCAAAGGGTGCGAAGTAGTCTATGCGGGCAGCTTTTGTCTTAACATTAAAAAGACTAAAATTGCAGGGCCTGCACCTGCTTAATTTTAGTTTTTATTGCCTAACCGAAAATATACATTACCTTATTTACAGTAGCAGTTTCCCCTTTGCGCTTGTTGTATTCCCTAGAAGTTGAATTTGCCTTCCCTGCCTGGCTCGTACACTACCGCGCATGCGTCGGGCTTGTCCATATAAACCCTTGCGCAGCTGCGGTTACCATCATTTCTCCTCCAGAACCTAGGTCATGGTGGGGAGGCCTGGGCGGGAATGAAGGTAATGTAATGAGCGGAGGATCGACCGGGATCCCTACAGATGGCGGAGGCATCGAGGAACGGCTCTTGGTTACGAGAGTGGTTGAGTTAACTGGCTGGGTAATGGCGGAGAAGGACTTCTGGCCAGATACCGGTGGCGCAAATCGCTGTCGAGCCCGTTTAATTTTCACGGACGCGTGAACTGGTATGCTTGATTTCTTGAGGATGCTAATTGGTGCACGAGTACCGGAAGTCCCTGGTATAGCCGGGATTGAGCCGGTGAGCGGTGGTGGAACCGGGATGGGTTGTTGAACGCCTTGTAGCTCTGCCGGAGAGGAATCGTCAAACACTGCTGTAGAGTGCGAGGTGGACGGTGCATAAGATGAGCATTGTGGAAGAAGCCAGGGAGCGCTTCACCTTAGATTTCTTGACGGTAGGACCAGTAGAATCCTTTGGTTGGGATGATGGTGGAACCGGCAACAAGTGTCCCGTAGACAATGTGACAGGAGATTTTTTGACGGGCATGGTTGTATCGGATGAAGAAGACCGAAACTCCGTGGCGGAGGCGGCGGCAGCAGCTCGTTGGCGGCGGGCCCTGTCCGCACGTTGTTTTGATAGGATGTGATGTTTTCTGATAAGAGCCCACTGATTTGGAGAGATCGTTACACAAATGATCTACTTCTTTTGTAGACCATCGCAAAGATGATGGCGCTGACAGCATGGGTTGGGGTCGGTCCTTGGTTTTTGCAATGTAAACGCAAAGTCGGGGCACTTGCATGCTACTGGCGATGAAACAGTGACAGTTCCCGGCTGTAATGCTGGGGAAGGCGGAGGTGTTTGTTAGAGTCTTCGGACGAACTACGAGTCGCCATGACTGAGCTGCCTGCTGTACGGTTGACGGTTGGAGAGACACGATCCGAATTTTGAAAGTGTAACGGCAGCGGTAGCAGGAGGTGGCGCTCTCTGGTGGCGTGAGAGGGATGTAGTGGGCGTCCTCTCTTTCCAGCGGTGGAGGAGGACAGCGGTAGAAGGAGGGACACAAGCAAGTCGAGGGACCATGTTGTCCTTTGCGGGCACAGGCCACTTCTACTGCCTGCTGACTTCTTTGAGGGATGGTCTTTTTTTTTACATTTCAGTTAGGAAGATAGGAGGACCCCTAGAGCGATGGCGAGGGAGGAGGAGAAATATCCTCAGTACAAGATGGCAGAGTAGTCAACTCGGAGAGGGAGGGAGAGGCGATGGCAGACGGGATATGCCGGGAATGTAAACCGTGCGGTGACGGAGGATTGGCCGTGAATGCGGTGACAAGGAAAGGAAGTCAGGAGAGGCAGGCCGAAGGACGGTGTAACACTTGTCCGAGTGGATGGATTCGCTGCAGGATAGGTTAATAGTGCGTAGAGGTGGTGAGGCGGAAGTTGTTGCTTCCAAGGAGCACGATTGCCGAAAGGACGAAAAAGGAACCGGTAGCCTGAGGCCAGGAGGTGGAAGAAAGGTTGGAGACGTGGGATGACCGGCCCCCAATGGTATACACACAATGGGCGATGGCAAAAGCGGAGCAGAAGGAGAAGGAGCGTCCGGCATGGGACCTAAAAGGTGACTGCAGGATAGCGAAGCGGTGAATGTCCTCCGTACTTGCGGAAAGCGCCCATCCTCTCGGTTGAGGGAAAGGCAGAGGCGAGTCCCAGAAAGAGAACGGACGGCGGTTGTCGAGGTTGGCGTACAACGGTGGGTTGGGCCGGCAGGCGTCCCGAGTGCCTTACCGAGGCCTGAGACAGGTGGACGCGAGTACGCCGATTGTGTTGCGAAGGAGGCGGTTGCCCGGGATCGGCAGCGGTGGTAGCATAGCCTAGAGTAGAGGTGGATTCATCAGTAAGCAGGACCGTATGTGGGCGGTTGGTGATCATGATAAAGTCCCCTAAAAGGAGGTTGCAATATGGACGTAGAAGGTGGCCGACTTTACCGGGATCAGAGCTCGTACAGCCGATATTCCGCAGGAGTATACCGAATCGCTTAACACGAAGGAATTCCTCGCGGATGGAGCAGAGGTGGGACGACCGGAGAATCTCGGCCCAATTTGTCTTAAGTACAGGTGGAAGTCAACCGCTAGTCGGGAGGTATGCGGTGGCGGAGGTCAACTGGGACCTGCCGCTAGCACAGCTGGTAAGTGGTGGGAGAGGACGGAGGCAACCACCACGGAGGCTGAAGGTAAGCGGTGGTGGGTTTTCGGGGAAGCTCGACAGCGAACGCACGCGGCGAACGCCCTACGCGAAATGATGATGACCGCCGCTGTGCAAGGGTTTACATGGGCAACCCGGCGCATGCGTGGTGAGGTACGAGCCAGGCAGGGAAGGCAACTTTAACTTCTAGGGGAATCAACAGTTTTAAGGGGGAAACTGCTAGTGTAAATAAGGTAATGTATATTTTCGTCGGCTATAAAAATACATTTTTAGGGTTAGGAAAATCCTGCGAGCCCTCTTTATCAGCAGATTTCATAACCCTATCTGAAATAACACTCAATAACATTATCAATTGGTAAAGCACTGTTATTGTCAACAATCTCATGAACGACAAACTCAAGACACCTCGGCAATTCACTGCTACCGGAGGTCATCTTCTTAACATTTTCACAAAATAGAAGGGGGGTGGTATTCGAGGTGAAAATCGCCTCAGGGAGTAAATTAGGGATGACGATTTCACTCGAAGTGGATGGCGAAACATTGTCGTTTGCTACAACAGAAGACTTAACAAGTGACCTTATACCCTCCACACGTTCATAAAATTGCCAGCATGACGATCAAGAGCAGCAAAAAAAATGTGAACTAGTAATTGGACAATCATGGCAGGGAATGGGTGGTCCAAATTGGGATAAGCAGAAGATGAAGTAATGGTGGCAGGAATACTTAAGAAGACTGGGACGGAGGTTTGGAGTAGGAGGTGTTAAGAACAGGGCGCGAACCTCTTCGTGTTAAGGCTTAAAAAAAGGACAAGCAAAGTGTCGTGTGCTAACAATTAATGCTGCATGTGATGTTTGTATGCTTGAACTCCGAGACTCAACAGCGGCGATGGACGTGTGCTCCGTAGTACCTAATAGGGCCCGTGCTTTATGGAAGGCATGTAAACCAAGTCTGCTGTAATTTTTGCTGACCAGCAGGCACCTTTGAAATTGGTTTATTTGTGACTCGATGACCAACATACTCTGAAGTCCCACGGTCAGTTACTGGAAGGTCTACTAACAGTAAATGACCCACCATAGTGTTTTGTCCCTAGAGATTAGCCTTGAGTATTTAATGCACAATTTATTTAGAGGCATCTCCCTACAGGTGGAACATCAAAGTTGTTGTAACAACATTACAATCCAACCCATCTGAGATGCCAACATCCCAATTATTAACATCACCTGGGGCTGGGGCAACATCACCAGAATTAAAATTCTCCTCCACAGATACAACCAATGTTCATTTCAATAGGGGGGAGGCAACCTTGACAAGCGCATGTATCAGACTGTGATGAAGTGTCAGCGGCCAGATAACGGGCAAGCTTAGCTTTGTGCTGCCATGCAAGAATTCTGGCTTTTTCATGAGCTAAAATTATTTTCCAACTAGAATTAGAAATCTTGGAACAACACAGATTCATACATATTATCCGAGTGCAAGTTTCTTAACAAATGTAGGTATGCTCACATGACTTGTTCAAGTGCACAGATGTGGAAACTTGTAGCAAAAAGAAACGTCCTATACCTTTAGTTTTCACTCCTAACTTCTGAACTGTTAGAGCTAAGAAATTTTGACTTGGACTTAAGAAAGCAGGTGAAAACACCTTTAAAAGTTATGTATTCAAACATCAAAAGCCATCATCTAGAAGAGGAACTTGCGTTCAGTTCAGTATTTTCTTTTGATAGGCTGTACACCGAAGCGAACATCCTCAGTTCAGCCATGTCTGGCTACGTTTGTTTGGTTCGGTGCAACCTTACTTATTTCGTTGGCCTCACATACAAAATAACTTTCATTATCTTAAACAAACCTTGGTTAACACTTTTACAGCAATTTTTTTTAAAGGTTTCCATACAATAGGATAAACATTTTAGTAATCAATTGTTACAGTATGGGTTAACCGGAGACCTCAACACAAAATCCTACTCAAATAGTAATGTGACTCACTTGTCCTCCTCCTCTTCAACTTTATCATCGGGCAGCTTTTCTGCAGGGGATTCCTCTTTTTCCTCACTTCCTTCTTTAGTCTCTTTTTCCTCTTTTTCTTCTTTTTTCTTTTTTCCTTCAATTTGCTCTTTTTCCTCATTTTGCTCTTTTTTTTCTTTTTCCTCCTCTTTATCGTTTTCCTTCTCTTTTTCTTTCCTCTCTTTCCCTCCTCCATCAATGACGATTTCGAGAGCTTCTTTGCTGATGGCAGGAGCTTCCTTCACCAACACCTCTACTTTATCAGCTTGCGCCTGGTGCTCCTGCTCTGCAATCGTATCCTCCTTACTGTATTCCACAATCATGTTACGCACGTTTGCTGACACAATACGCACAGTTATGGGCTGGTAGTTGACCCGTGTGTTGGCCGTCCAACCAGAGTACTGAAATTAAAAGTAAACTTGTTAAGGTATGCAAACAGTTGGTAGTTGACCCGTGTGTTGGCCGCCCAACTAGAGTACTGAAATTAAAAGCAAACATCACGAGTCTTTCAGCTCAACCAATTTTTGTCTCCCCAACAATAAGCTATCCTTTTTTAAACTTATTCGCCACTACATCAATATTACAAGGTGTCATGTGCATGCCACACGGCTATGCCGAAAGGTAGCTTCGACACACATCTTTGAAACACCGTTTGATGATTGTGTGTTTATTAATTAAGGCTGTACCGAACCTAACAGACCGAACTGAACATGGCCGAACATAGGTGTTTGGCCTTTCGAAAGAAAAATACAAAAATACCGAACCAAACATATTTCCACTTATAATTGGCCTATTTTGATGTTTGAATACACTGGGTTTGAAGGTTTTTTCACAAGCTTTTTGATGGCCCCAAACTACAAGTTCCTAGCACTAATCGTTAAGAAGTTATGAGAGAAAATGTAAAGGTAGAGTTTTCTTCATGCTCAAAGAGTTTTCACATCTGTGCACTCGAACGTCCATGTAAACGTACCTGCATGCATTTCTTAAGAAACTTGTGCTTTGATAAATACATTAATCTTTGTGAACTGATTTGTTTCAAATTTTACTTTAAAAGTTGATTGGTTTGGTGGACTTTGTTCGGTTTGCAAGTGTTTGGTATTCGACTCATTTAAGATTTGTTCGGTTCAGCTGAAAAATTGGTGTTCTGTACAGCCTTATTATTAATAAATAATAATTAAAGAATCACATGAACTTCAATCCTACCAAAATAGCAACCTTCTGCACTCCTAAAACTTTTTTAACCCTTTCAGGTCCACGCCATTTTTTAAATTCGCGAGCGAGAAAGGCCATGGCCGTAACATGGATGCCATGAACAAGTTGCATGCCTCACGAAAATAAATTTTACTAAAAAAACTATGAGGTCTTGGCGTATAAAAATTCGCAGTCGTAATAATATTGTAAATTATTGAATAGAAATATAATTGGGACCATCGTCCTACGTTTTCTTTATTAAAAAAATCCTAAAGTTTGACTATGTAGACAGCGCTATCGAAAGTTTCAACTTACAGTACTCAGAATGTAACATCCACTCGATATTTTTCCGTCTCAACCAGGGTTGGAAAAAATCATGATTTTTTGCAAAAAATCCAAAAAATCGATTCATTTGATTTAAATCAATGATTTTTTTTTTTATTTAAATCACACTTTTTTCAATACTTAAGCAAACTATATTTAAAAGTTGTGCTACACCGCATATAAAAATAAAACTTGATAATTAAAACAAATTATTTTAGTAGTGCTGTAGTAGTAGGCTACAGTGCATCTTCAAAAAGCTTCAACAGTAATTATGTTGGCTATGTATGCTAAGTCGGCTACTTATATTGCTTCGTACTCTTAAGGACTTTAACAGTAATAGTATGAAAACTTAGTACTAGTGAAAATTGTTTTGTACTCATATCTTCAACAGTAATTATAGAAACTTAATAGGCTGTTATTTTATACTCGAAATATCAAAACAGATTTAACAAAAATTACGACAACTTAGTAATTATTTAAGAGAACAATGATGGAGAACGGCCCAGTAAATACCAGAGGCAAGCTAGCGTTAGTTTTCGGACTTGAAAGCAGATGATGTAAACAAGGGATGTAGTACGAGTTTAAAAACTACCCGAATTGTGCGTATAAATTGTCGAAAAGTAGCAGATATGCAAGTGTCTCCAGTATTCAAAGTGTGTATTTTTTTAAGTTTAAAATCATTTAACTTAGTACTACTAGGCTGTTGTTTCATACTCAAATTAGCTTCTACGTAAGTAACAAGCTATACGACAACTGACTAGGCTTCATTCTCAATAGCTTCAACAGTAATTATGGGAACTTAGTAGGCTTTCGTACTCAAAATATGTTCAATTTTTCTCCAATAATTATATCTTGTCATTTGCTAACTGCTAACAGACTTAGGTTTTCTATAATGTTTTTGATTCAGATATATGCAAAAATACTACTAATTTGGCTTTGCCCACGCCTAAAAGATCTCCAAGTTTGGATAGCACTAATCCAAACAATGAAAACAACCTTTCCACGTCCGAAATTGATGCAGTGAACTTAGTTCTCCATCAATTTCATTTTTTATTTTTAAAATGATTTAAATCAATGATTTTTATTGATGATTTAATCAATGATTAAATCATTTTGATTAAATCATTGCCAATCCTGGTCTCAACGCCTGTTATTACTTTATGTTTTATTACCGTAAAAATAGTTTAAAGTTGCTTTATTCCCGCAATATTTACGATCGCTGAAAGCTCACTACCATTACGTCCTCATCGGCCATATTGACCGGCTGCCCACAACAGAACGCGCTCTTGCTAGCGCCAATGGATACGACCTTGACTCGCTTCATGTGACGTCACGAATGAACGGCCGACGGGTCACGTGCCGCGAACGAACCAATCAGCGCATGTGATAGCACACGATCGGGAAGAGTTAGAACAGGGCCGTTGAAACAGCACATTTCATTCAAGGACTACAGGCAGTGACGTTGGCGTTGATGACATCATTTTTCACGGGCTAGAAAATTGTGAATCCCCTCTCTCGAACGCGCTGAAGATGGCGGCTGCACGTTGCGTAGTTCCGGAGATCGATCGTTTGAACCGAGGGCTGTTTTCAGTAAACAAACGCAATTTTCATGTCGATTTTGGCGACGATGCCAACAATAACATCGACTTAAAGTAATAAATAAAGATGACTTGAATTAAATAAACCGAAATAAACCCTTACTATACGTTCTAAAATACCTAATTCAATCGGAGTTATCCTCAGATGTACGCAATAGAATTTTTTTTTTTTTTAAATATGGCGTAGAACTGAGCTAACCATATATCGTCGTTTGGGCTTTTATGCAGCGAAATTGCGACGACGTTATATCGTCATTCGGACATAAAAGGGTTAAGTTGAGACATAATTTATTTATTTATTTATTTATTTATTTACCGTACATAAGATACAATCTTAGAATAAAAAACAGAAAAACATAAATGACAACAGAAACTAAATACACGGGATGAGGAGGAACATGTGAGGGAACCGTAGCCCCAGGGCCAGGAAATTGGGGCAGCAGATTGCCCTCAGTATCTTGCAGGACACTCATCCCCTGAACATGATCGTGGGCACTCTGCCACAAACACCTCAGGTCCGTTGGGAACCTCAACTCACACCAACCACCAAGTGCAAGCAAACTTTTAGCAACCGTGCCTCCGAGTCTGCTTATCCAACTTTCGTGGCCACCCCTACACGCCTTCACCAGCCTGCTCCCATTAGCAAGAATAGCTCCCAAAAGGTTAGCCTGCTTCAAAAAAACCGCGAGGTCAAGCGTGAACATCTTGCCATTCCGGCAAGCTTGGATGATTGTGACTTTGCCGGGGTAAGTGCTGAACTCTTTTGATAGTTTCATGGTAAACAATGGCAAGCTCCTTCGCAGTTGCTTTCCGGAAGTTGACACAAGTAGCCATGCCATACAGGCCACTTGCACGGGTCTTCAGTAACTGTAGTTTGCATTCTTCTGAAGCAAAACTGAAAAGTGTGAAGCACGGTGTTGGCCTCCCTAAGAATTTCTACGGACCTTTCTTAGTGGCCATCGTCAAAAAGGTCAGCTGCAAGCTCTACTCCAAGATAGCAAAAGCTAGTCACCCACAACAGTGTGGTTAATCATCAGCAGGGGAGGGGGGGGGGGGGGAAAGCATAGGGGGAAGGATTGTTGAAATATTTAAATAAAGGTGAATAATTTAAACATTTTTGGATTTTTTTTAATAACAAACCAAACTGTTTTTTTTTTTTTTTTTACCAAAAATATCACAAATAATATTTATACTGAATAAACACCAATTAAATAAATAAACTGAGTTTCAAAGACTGTCACTTACGCAAACTGAGTTTATTCAAAAGAGTTTCTACTGTATTTGTACGGTATTACAAAAAAAGCAGTAACAGATATAGTGGATGTCATCATTCCAAGGCTACCCCGAGTACTGCTAGTTGAAAATTTTCATTGGCACTTTTACATAGAAGTTTTTTTTTTATTAATGAAAACTCAATACAATGATCCCCAATATATTTCTGCTCAATAATTAAGGCCGATCCCGATACAGATCTCTACCGATATTTGCAGCATCAGTAGAAATCAGGATCGGCAGATAAAACCCTGATAAATCAGTAATAAACCAAATCGAAGATATTTTCACTTCTCGGTCAACCGAATTTTGAGTACATCACTTGAGTACATCACTTTAAAGGTTTTTTTCTCCAGCTTTCCAGTGGTCCAAACTGCAAGTAGCATTCATTCTCTTGCCGTTTACAAGAAGGCAAAATGTTAAAATTTTACTGGTGTTTTTTAGTTGGGAACTGGTATCAGTTATTAGGGATTTGGTATCCATAATAAAGCTTATTAGCCTAGCCTTAGGCCACTTATAAAAAGAAAGTTGGTTCTCGGGCATTTTTCTCAAGAAATCCGTGCGGGCGGGCGAAATTTTATTTTTTATTTTTTTTTATTTTTCGACACTATTTTTCCGCTCATTTTAGGGAATTATTTTTTAGTTTGGGTAAAATAAAGAATATTGCCTCATAATGCTTCTTACCTCATGTCCACACAATTATTTAACAACAAGAATGGTAATTTTTTATTTCATTTTCTCTCTATGGGCTATTTTTTTTCTGTAACTGCTATTTTTGCCGCGTCGTTTCTTTTTATTTCCCGTCAAAAAATCGGTGCGGGAGGGCCTGAAAACCAACTTTTCTTTTTTTAATGGCCTTACTAATAAGTTCAATGTGGTAACAAAGTGTAAAAAAATGCAAATCTAAACAATTTTTTTTCTTCACTGGGGACTGTGTGTCAATGATCGATATTGGGACTCGGTATCGGCAGATTTTTCTCTTCGAAATCGGGATCGGTTTGGCAAAACGTGGTATGGGCCCAGCCTTAAATATAATTATTACGTCTGTGATTTTTTCTACTCCTAGACCACTTAAGTGTTTTTATTACAATTTATTTTCCTGAAGCATGCAACTTGTTCATGGCAGCCATGTTTTGGTCATACACTTTTTAAGCAGGAAAGCTATAACATCGCTTAGGCAAAAAAGGGTTAACTACGCCAGTAAATAAAACCCTATTGATGCTTATATGAATATGGTTTAATGATGATTTGCTCTAATAGGCCAAAATGCATAGCTAAAGATTTTTATTCTTATTGCCAATGGTTTTTTTTTTATTTATTTAATATTAAAAGCAGTAGGCTATGCTGTTTTTCTTTTCATAACAAACCCAAAATAGTTTGCAACTAATTTTTTTCCAGTTTTGTCTTGCAATAGGCCTAAACTCGTTTAAACGTTAACCTGTTTTGCCAAGTTGGTCGTTTTCGTTGTATAAAGTGTGATGGTGTTCATGACCCTAATTGATGTACGTGCACTATCACTCTATCAGTCACGCAGCTCATAGTTAAGCGCTTGCGACGGGAAGCCAACAAGAGAAAGTGACAGGCCAAACATTCCACACACACGAATTAATGCTGAAAAATGCTGACAGTGGTAGTGAAGTTACCAATCCAACAACCAAAATCATTGAACATAATTCCACGTTACACGTTTTCCAGAATTATTGAAAATTTGATGCGGAACAGCAAACATTGTTGGACCAAAGTAAAAAAAAAAATTGTAGGGGTAGGGTCAACGCTGGCACAACGAAACTGTACTTTCCAACTTTGGCAAAATGTAGATGTGCGTGTTTACAAGAACAACACAGGAGTTAACTAAGCAATTTAAGGTAGTGGAATCCAAACGGGTGTTTTTCGAGGTTGTTTTCACTACCGAGAAAAGGCACACCATTTTGTTCTGGCTTGGCAGAACGTCGTTTATCGTGCTCTAATACAATTTAAATTGTTCACAACTTACTCTAAAGTCTAATCTATACCTTACCATAGATTTTCCTCGATACTGGAGTTTTCCATTTTCTTCTGACGGTTCAAACTTTTGCAACAGTCTCTTGCTGTCAATTCGCCAGATTGGAGTATGTTCCGATTTTGCTAGGTCCGCAACGGCAATGACAAAATCACCCACCTACAATAAAGAAATTGAACATAGTTGGAGCGTTAATGTGACCTGCCGTGCTATAAAATATAAAACAGTAAAAAAAAAAGAAATCTGCATGAATCTGCACTACAAAACATAAAACAGTAAAACAAAGGAATTTGCATGAACCACTACAATTATTAGAAACTTGCTTGTCTGCCACCTATCACTTGTCTAAACCTATGGGGCTAGACTTATCTCACTTTTTCTCCCCAACTGATTGAGCGTTAAATACCATAACTGGTCACGTACACAACGAGATATCCAAACGTCAAAAATAGGTTTCAAGTTTTTTGTCGAAACAAATTCATGGCTACAAGATTTCATTGGGCACAGTCACAATCAAGAATTATCGTCTGCATTCACCTTACCCCGTGAAATATACAAGAAAGAAAACACCTGGTAGCCAAAGCAAAGAGGGAAATTTGCATTCTTTGTCACAGAAAAAATTCGGCTTGGAATTTTTATTTTGCTGCAGCACAAACATAAAGATATTTTGCTGCAGCACAAACATAAAGATATTTTGCTGCAGCACAAACATAAAGATATTTTGCTAGCCTCTACACCCAATATTTCTTCTCCTATGAAGGAAAATGCAGATGACAAACCAAAGTGCTCTGGAATCAAATTGTTCCATGAAATCTATACTATTCTGCGAGAGTTGTGAAAATTCCGTAGACTTTCAATATTAGTGTTGTGTCGATTTCATTTTATATGAATCGGTTTCGTTTCTTTTTCTTTTTTTACAGAGAAAAGAAACCTCATTATAGGTATCGGTTTTTCTCTCTCCCCCCCCCCCCAACACAAAAAATCAAATAAATGCTACGATCACAAGAAGGAAGGAACCGGTTACTTGACTAATTGCTGACAATTAAGGAATTTTAGAATGCTTTGGTCAAACGATGTTTGCTAGTGTTTTAAGAGTTCATACCGGGTCAGGGAGCATTCGGTGTTCAGAAAAAGAAGGGGGGGCGTGAGACCACTAACTGAAGCCAAAAGCATGGTGTTTGGCACGGAGCCGTCGTTGCTTGATGACATATGGCGGTGGTGACAACTGGGGCGTATGCCAGGATGTGTGGACGTCATAGGATGAATGCAGCTGTGAGTGTAGCCAGACTCGACGGACTCGAGGTGATGGACGTCTGTTGGACGAATGCCGAGGTCGTTTGATCGATTGGTGAGACCCTCGGGGGTGAGTTGCAATGAAAAGTGCAACTGGTGGACAAATATCGGTGGCTCTGGGTGGTGGTGATTTTCCAATTCAGCCTGGAGACAGGGAATGATATGGGTTGGCAGGATTTAACTTTGTTCGAGACCAGCTGCAGAGTGGGAAGAACATTTTGCGTCTTAAACCGTCTCTCGAAAAGTGGGATGTTGATAAGAGTGGTACGAGCCGTTGAGTAGGCAATGACTTCTGTTAATTCTTCACTCGATTTATTGGTGTTAA
The DNA here is from genome assembly GCA_023313725.1 of Lithobius niger. Taxonomy (NCBI): domain Eukaryota; kingdom Metazoa; phylum Arthropoda; class Chilopoda; order Lithobiomorpha; family Lithobiidae; genus Lithobius; species Lithobius niger. The sequence goes on along the minus strand of JAHWFP010220237.1, from coordinate 72,581 downwards.
CCATGATGGACACGAGTGGGTGAGTTGAGAACTCTGGCTGTTTTAAGGCTTTGTTCAAAAATGTGGGTTGAAGGCTTGGGTGAGACGGACGGCAGTAAGGTCAACAGCTTCCGTGTTGTCTTTACTTGCATCGTAGGTGTTAACCATTATCTAGACGAGCAGTGGAGCTGATAATGTCAAGCATCTCGAAATTTCACTTAAAGTGAGTGTTGTGGTCACAGGAGAGACGAGTGGTGGTCTGATAGCAGCTTCTGTCTGACCTTTGTTCGAACCATAGATGTTGACCATGATCTTGACAAGCAGCAGGGATGAGGACGTCAAGCGTCTTGAGACTTCACTCAAAGTGTGGATGATGGGCACGAATGCGACAAGTTGTCGAAATTGCAGCAGGGTTCATCTTGAGTGTTTACTCGATGTGTTGGTGTTGACCACGATCGAGGCGAGCAGCTGAATTGAGAACGTTGAGCGTCTTGAAACTTCACCGAGAACGCGAGTTATGGCCAGAATAAGACGGGTAGTAAAGACAATAGCGGGAAGCGACTGGAGTGCTTACTCTTTTCGAGGGTGTCGGCCCCAATCGAGGCGAGTAGCAAAATTTGAAAAAGTCAAGTTTTTTAATCTTCTTTCAAAACGATGGTTGTACCAACGAATGGGACGAGCAGTCGTGATAACAGCAACGCGTTCCTTTATAAGTGTCCACTCAATGTGCGGGTGAGTAGTCGAGTTGAGGACGACATACACATTGAGACCTCGCTCAGAATGTGGGTGATTGCGATGAGTGGTTGAGACAGCAGCAGCATGCGTCTTGAGTGTTCACCCGACTTGTAGGTGTAAGCCAATATCGAGTCAAGCGTCTTGGCACTTTTCTCCAATGTGGTTTTAACCAGGGATAGATGAGCAGTTGAGACAACAGGCTCCTGTGTCTCGTGTTTATTCGAAGTGTTGGGTAGACCATGACTGTGACGAGCGACAGGGTGTCTAAAAAACTTCACTGAAAGCGTAAGTTACAACCACGAATGAGGCGAGCAGTCGAGACAACAGCAACATGGGTCTCGAATGTTCACTTAATAGGCAGCAGTTAACGGCGATCGAGACTAGCAGCAGTGAGTGTTGAGTGCGTCTAGCATCTTGAAACTTCACCCAAAGCGTGGGTTGTGGCCACGAAAAGAGACTAGTAGTCGAGACAACAGCGGTATGTGTCTTCAATGTTCACTCGGTGTGTAGGTGTTGACCACGAATGAGACGGGCATCAGGGTTGAGGTCGTCAGGGGTCTTGAAACTTTTTACAAACGTGGGTTATAGTTGCGAGTGAGACAAGTGGTCAATACAACAGCAAGATGTGTCTCGAGTGTTCAGTCGATACCTTGGTGTGGATTGAGACGAGCAGCAGAATGAGAGCGTCTAGTATCTTGAAGCTGCGCTCCAACGTGGGTTGGCCTTGGATGAGGCGAGTAGTTGATTTGTAGGAGTTAACCACGGACGAGACGAGTTGCAGCATTGAGAACATCAGCGTCTTGTAACTTCGTTCCAAACACAGGAAATGGTTTCATTTCAGCGAGCAGCTGAGCTGATGTTTTGTGAGTTCAGTCCAAGTTGGTGGCCAAGGCATCAGTTTCCGGCTGGTGATTGCTGCGCAGAAGCGTGGTCAGTTGCAAGTTTACAACAGCGACGAATGTCGCCATCTTGAAAATGCTGCAGTGACGAATGAGAGTACAGACACCATGAAAACGGTTCAGCGACGAATGTAAATGTGTATGCCACCCTATTGGAAGGGTTGCAGCGATGAATGCGAATATGAATGTCATCATCTTGAATGCCATCATCTTGAATGCGAATGCCGCTTTTTTGGAAGTTCAGTGCACTGACGAATGCGAATGCAGTCATCTTGGAAAGACTGCAGCGGCGAATGCAAATGTAAGTGTGAATGCTGCCATCTTGCAGGTGGGTTGGCCAGTGGCCCCAACTTGGCCAGCAAGTGCAGGTATTCGCTTGGGGAAGAGCTGTGCAGAAAGTTGAGCAGTGGGTCACGACGATGGTGGATACTAAGCACCGAGTAACCTCAGGGAAACTACTTCGCTCGACGAAGCACCTCGTCATTGCACTTGTGGTCGCTGCGTGACTCGTATTGTGCCGGGTTACATTCAAGACGGGGTTAGGGGTTGCGGTCGTATGTGTCTCACCACGTGCCAGGTTGCGTAGAGACAAGCAGGCATGGTTGAACCAACCAATGTATGGGGAACATCACTCGAACGTGTGTCTCTTTACGTGTCAAGTTACGCTGGAGACAGGGTGACGATCGAGACAGGTCGAGGGCTGAAAGTTGAAGCGTTGAACGGGTCCGGGAGGATCTACCGTGGTAGTTGCCAAGGGTTAGGTCTGTGGGGAAATGCTGTCGCAAACGTGGTTAGAGTGGATGTTATCGTGCCATGTTACGATTCCAAATCAGACTGACTGATCAGATCCGATTGTGCCATGTTACGATCGGAGTGAGGGTGGAGATCCGTCGGCTGTGCCTCATCATGTGCCAAGTTACAGTTGGGATTGGCCAGTGGTTGGTGGCAGTGACCAGAACATGCCAGGTTACGTTCGGAAGGTCTGATTGACCAGAGTGCTAAAGGCCACAGGCCGTGCCAAGTTACAGCTGTGAGATGGGGTGCGTGTAGAAGTGTGTTGTTGTCCGGTACGTGCCTGGTCACGTCTGGAAGGTCTGAAAGACCAGAAAAGCCAAGTTACGGTCGTTAGGTGGAGGGTGTACAAGTGACGGAAGGACTGGTCAGATTGCCCAGGGCGTGCCTAGTTACACTTGGGTGGTGTAAGATCGGTGATGAAAAGGGACACGGCGTGTCAAGTTATGGCCGTGAGACAGCGTGGCTTGTTACTACTATGCAGCAAGTCTTGTGTTGACTGGTGCATGCTAGGTTGCATCTGGAAGGCCTTCTATGACTGACAATGGGCTAAGGACCATAGTTACAGTCACGAGGACGGAGGGCTTGCGACGGGGATGGGTTGTGTGCCAAGATGAGGCAGGTTACACCTGATCATTGTACATGGTGTGCAGATGAAGTTGTAGTGTTGAATTGTCCAGTTGAGCTTGTGAACGTCTGGGAGAGCATCAGTGACTGGAAACGGGACTAGGGACCATGCCAAAGTTACGGTCGCGAGGCAGAGGGCAGCGGCGGAGGAGGGAAGGGGGAAAATTCCCCGTAAGTTTCTTCTTTTTATTACATCAAGTGATGAGGGTAAGACGATCGTCTGTTGCCCAATTGCGGTTGATGCAGCTCGTAGGTGTTGCCAGGGAGAGAAAATGGCATGAATGCATGAATACCAACTTCCTTGAGATGGTAGCGCAGGTGGGAATTTGCCTCTTGGTTTTCTTTTCTTCATTATAGCAATGGCACAAATGCACGAATGCCTCCTTGGTTTTCTTCTCTTCATTACAACAATGGCAGTGGTACAAATGCACAATGTACGAATGCAGATGGGAATGCAAATGCCAAGTCCATTGAGGTGGTGGCGCAGCGGTCGGCACGAATGCGAATGGTTGCGAAGCGATGGCGCTGCGGTCGGCAGGGAAAGTCCCGGAGCAGGAAACGGAAGGCGATTCAGGTGGAAGCGGCAGCGTCGTAGGCCTAACGTCAGGCGTAGGGAAAGGTTGGAAATGAATGGGAACAATGAAGTTGGTGCAATCGGAACGAATGCGCTGGACGGGAACAAGGTGGATGCGACTGTTCAACAGACCGCCTTGAGAACAATCGATACAAATGCTTTCAAGCGAGCTCTATAGTTATAAGGAGGGCTGCGTGCGCAGGCACAGTTGGGTTGTACTGCTGGGTGGATCGACGCAGTTTCAAATCTCAAGGTAAAGAGAGCATAATGCTAAAAATTAACAGATTAGTACGTTCCAAGCAAAAGAAAGGATAGTATCTGTATCACAGGTTTGTGGATGTGTTCCCCTCAAATAAGATTGCATTGGTTGGTGGTAAAATATGATTGTTTTGCCGATCGATCTGATCACGGTCCGATCAGCAATGAGCCTTACTGCCAAAAAGGGAAAACAGTTCTTGACGTTTGCTTATTCATTTAGTTTTTAATTTCTTGTATTAGCTACAACAAAACAGGAACAGTGCCACACCAAAAGTTTCATTAAATTGTAATGCATGACACGTTACTAATTTCCAAGTTGTGATGCAGCAGAACAAGTTTTTCTGCGTGCTCGGGGTGAATAAGTGAATTACGCTTAAAATTGTCTCACCAGTTTGTGAAAAAAAGTCGTTCGCTTGGTACAGAAGTAGCAAGAATTGCAAGGTATTGCATGGCTATTTTTGCAATATTTGGAAATGTTGATCGATATTCGCGCCACTACTGAAAGGTTGATTCAGTGTCGATGTCAGGTTCCAGTAAGTATGTTGTAAGTTCCTGTTTCATCTTAAGACTTTGCTGCTTCTGAGTCAAAGTGCTTTTGACGCTGATTTTGTGCTTTAGCTTTGTGTTTGCAATGTATCGTAAATCATAACGACAGACATACTAGCAGCTTCAGGTTGTGGTTCATTGTTGATCGGTAGAATTTCTGTTATTGTGCGGAGGTTGCTAACCATCATTTACAGCAATCGATCCTTAGCAGAATCCTTTGATGTGTTGTCGTCAAACACTTGCTTTCATTCTGGGATCAAGCACAGCTCATTTCTCTAGTAGTCCCTCTCCCCCAGTGATCTATAATTAACTGTTGATATTTATCGCACAAAGTATCCATATACCTGGGTTTTCCTAAGTAGGTTGACAAGACCATTAACAACTTGATTACCATAGAAATTGTCGGTAAGTGACTTCCACTTAGCGACCTCGTCATTTCTTCAAATGGTGCGAGCATTTTCACTACTTCAGATAACACCACCATTCATTTGCAGTGAGGTTGTTTACTGTCTCAAGTGATGACAACACAGTTGATACTTCATCTTGTTGTTCAAGTTGTCATTTCAACATATAATATGTGGAGTGTTGGAACATCCTATTTAAGCTGGTGTTCTGGCAAGTTTAGTCTTTTCTGGATTTCTCGTAGTTTTAGCTTGAATTTACTACTTCTGTTAAAGTGTCCACAAACTGCTCAAGATTTCGTTAGGATTCTTTGAAATCCTTCTCAAGACTTACGCCCGTCACTTACTACAAGTTGTACTGTATGTGTCACACAAGCACCATTAGTTTCTAATAAATTCATGGCTAGTCAAAAGTTGCTACCATAGTCTGTCACACAGTAAATAGAATCCACCCAAAATCGAAAATGGTAGAAAAACCCGCAAAGTTTCCAAAAAAATATCAACCTTCGAAGTTAGTGATATCATTCAACCAGGGAAAGGCCGCCATCGTCAATCCTACTAGCCAAGTTATTCGCACCGACTAATAGTTCTAAAATTAAATGAAAACTCGAAGATTGCTACTCGCTGTATCAATCTTCAAGTTTTCATTTTATGTCCATAATATTATTGGGTGCGATTAATTTGGCTATACGATTGACCTTGGTGGCCTTTCCCTGGTTGAATGATATCACTACCTTCAAAGGCCGATCGTTTTTGGAAACTTGGCGGGTTTTTCTATCAGTTTTGGTTTTGGGTGGATATCACAACTTTCATAGAACTGTCAACATACATAAGACTACACCATCTTATCTTCATCTGTACCTTTTTTCTAGAGAAATTTTATTTCTATAAATTTTCACATAATTTTCAAATTTACCATTGTCAATTAGCCGTTAGATTAGCCAAATTGACACGGCTTAGTTTATTGTATGACCATTCTTCATATGCTTAAGTTGCTTCAATCCCATTTTTGCACACACTGGCTAACAGTCGCTGATTTCGTTCGCTTCGCTCACTCAATCAACAGCAGAAACGTAACTTCAAAATTGGGCCCCGGAGGCGATAGTGCAATGGAGGGCCCCCTTCATAAAAAAATGCTACTTTTGCTAAACAAAGGAGGCCACCTTCGTACATTAAAAAATATGCAATTCTTACCACACAAGGCAACAGCCAAGTGGAGCCCCCCCCCCCCCCATTCAGAAAAAAAAAATTTTTTTTACCACACAAGAAGACAAGGAGAGAGCCCAGCGGAGGCCCCCATTCATCAAAGGAAACAAATGCAGTTTATGCCACCCCCTCCACAAAAAAAAAAGCAGTTAGGTTTTTGCAACACGAAGACACAATTTTTTTCATGAAATTGTAGTAATAACTTACTTTGCAGTTATTTTGCGGTTACAAACATTTCAAATTGAGCCCACCAACGTCGGTGAGCCCGGAGGCAGCTGCCTCCTCTGCCTCATTGTAGTTACGCAACTGATCGACAGCGTATCCCCTTCAGTTGTTTGGTTTATCCCTGCACCTTCCTCTTAATTTTTCAAGATTTTGTAGACATTTAGTCATGCTGAACCCCCGAAAGTCGCTGTTACAAAAACAGCAAAACGCGAAATATTTTATTTTTTTGGTTACCGTAAATTGTGTATTAAACGCCCAGTTGGAGCAAAAGCCCACCCCCCTAAAATGCTGTAAAGTAAAAATCATGAAACGATGGAGCTAACGCCAACCCCCTAAATCTTTGGTTTTTCTGTCACAAAATTAACTAAAAGCATCTTATTTCTCTCTCACATAAGCTACATAATTTTTTGTAGTGCTTTTAATAGCAATAGTGCTTTTAACAATTATTAGAGTATACCAGTGACTAGGTAATAACTGTGTCCTAAATGATCCTTGAGTACCTTTAACAGTAACTTGACATTAGTAAAATAACATGGATGACGTTATTTTCAGTGTATTACATGACACGTGGCCCAAAAGGTTTATTTCTTCTCTTCAATATTATTTTCCTTGAATTCAGTCGTTTTTTAATCTCAAACTTAAAAGTTAGGTGACAACAGGTTAGGTTAGGTTATCGGTATCGACGCAAGTAAACACTCAGAAGAAGGAGATCGGATTATCTCCGAAAATTTAGTGATAAGTCTGTTTGTGCAAGAGTGGTGGAAAAAGTGTATTAATTCTAATTAGGTTACAAAAACATGACTGGATTACAAACGATATTCAGCTGAGTGGATCAGAATGGATCTCTGAACACAAGGTCATCAATAACAGCTCAGCAGTAAATAATGGCTTAGTCATATTGTATCCCTCAGCTCAAGTTTAAAATAAATATCAACATTATGTGTTACTAGAGGAAGCCCGTGCTATGCACGGGGCCGGTCATGAATTAAGTTTACGGACACATTTCCCGGGATATTTTTCCGGCACTCTTCCCGAAGACTTGTCAGATTGATCGACCACTCATGCCTACCTCCTGTTTGCATGCAGGCAGAATGGGAGAGCGCATTTACAATGTGGGCACGAGGAGGGCACGAGTGATTGTTCAGCCCGACGACTTGTCAGATTGAACCTTTATTGAGTTGATCGACCACTCATGCCTGCCTCCGGTTTCCATGCAGATAGAGTGGGAGAGTGCATTTTCAATGCGGGCGCGAGGAGGGGAGAAGTGGTTTTTCTTTTAGCCTTCCTTTTAGCCGGCCTCCGAGATTATTATAAAGATTAAATGGGAACATATTAAATTCATAATATAAAATTATTGAAATTAAATATTCTCAAAATTAATTTGTTAATTTACTGCTGAACTGCTCACCAGGTCCAGCAGTTATCATGGATACCACCTTGGATATCAGCAGGGTGCACTAGCTGACTGGTTCCCGGTAAAAGTAATTGATAATTATAATTTTAAAACGTGCACATTAGAATTTTTATTTTGCAAAATCGTGAAAGCTAAATAAAATTCCTGTGTAACAAACTTTATTACTTAATAATAACGCAATAATAATGTTTAAACCTTACTTTGTTGTACCACAAGACTCCTGCAGCTTTACTGGCAATTGTGCACCTTCCAGATAACCACTTGAGTGCAATCGTTTGCTTTGTGAGTGAGCTGCAGACACTACTGCAATTCGAATTTATTGCATTTAAACCTGTTTGAATTTAATTAAACTGATGTAAACTGCATCCCAAACACTTGCGACTGCTAATGATACAAGGAGCTATTAAAAAAAAAATAACTCTTGGCTGTGGTGATTGTTCCAAAGGTAAAGTGCTTCAAATTAGGCCTATATGAAACTGGAGAACGATGAAGTTTCTTTAAATTTATTTAAATTTTTTTTAAATTTAATATTAAAGGATTTATATAATACACACTGTGGAGGTTTAATGTAAACTTGTGTAGGTGTTAAAAACGTGATAAAGAGAGTCAGTTTTACCATAGTGGGCAGATTTGTCCGGTTGACTCCGATAACGAACGAGACTCGGAGCCATTATTTTGTTTACAAATTTGCGGATGATCTTAATAACGCCCACCCCCGATTTTAGCCAAATTAACTGCATAAGCCTATGGGCGTTTAATACGCCATTTACGGTATTAACTAAAACCCTGTTAGTTCGTGGATGCTCGTATTGTTGCGTAACCATCATCTAACGTGCATCCCTTTATTCTTACGCAATCCACGGCAACATTAATGTGTCCTTATTTTGTCCTTCGTTACAGTTCAGTTTTTAGTTTGTCCAGGCTTTTACAATAAATCTAAGGACCAGTGTTGATTGTTCAAGCCATTGTTGCTTGAAATCTTTGGTTGAAACTTATACAAGAAACAATTTTTAAATTCGCCGGTGGCAAATTCCAAATCCCTCCCACGCATTTGTCCTGAGCCCTACAATCCCCAATCCAACAAAAGGACCATGCTCAGATCACCATGCATCCGTGTGCAAAAGTTCAGCTACGTAGGGCTTCTCAATTTTGCGCTAGCCATGAGCAATGAGTCTATGGGATTTAACATGGGGCTAGCATAACTAGCTACTGGCTACGTTACCAGCCAGTCAGTAACATAAAAACATTATTGATGCATCTTTCTCTCTATGAATGGGGACATTCAGCTTTTAGCTTTCAGTTTTTCTTTATCCCTGCACCTTCCCCTTACCTTACCACAATTTGAAAGATTTCTGTCGCATTGGGATTTTTCCTCAACATGCCAAAGTTGCTTTTAGTTGCTTACAGTTAGTTAACAGACACATGTCTGCTAGTGAGGCCGCCTTTTTATCATTAACAATCACTTTTTAACAATCGGATGTCTACAATGGGATGATCTACTGTTATGTGGCGCCGACAAACTAGCGTGTCTAGATAGAGCCAGTCAAAAAAATATTGTGAGACTAAAATTTTTGTTAAGAAGTCACAAATATTGACACCAGAACGGTCAACAGTGATGGGCTTGACTGCAAGGCAAATGTGTTGTGCACTGAACTCCTCGTTAATAAAATGAGCCGTTACTCCAAGGTATGCAACGTTTGCAGTAGATGTCCACATATCAGTAGGATTGCTACACTTCGCACTCCACTGGTACTTTTGATTTAATATCTAACAGTTGTTCTTCGTAAATATGGTTTATTTCATTTACTACTGTGCTCCTGGCAGGCATTGTACATTTTGGCCGAATTCCTGTGTGAATTCACGAAATCCTTCAACCTCTGCTATTACGTATGTAAGCTAACCACAGTGTACTTAGAATTTTGAAAGTTCGAAAGTTCAGCTTTTTACAACTAACTCTTAAATTTAAAAAAAGGAAATACTCCTTCGTATTTTGAGAATTTTCGATAGGCTGTTGATGAAAAGATGTAAAATTTCAGTCCTCCTATCTTCTTCAGGCTCCTACAAGAAGCACTTCTTTCTGTTTACATTGTTGTTATGCTCTTGCTATCTTCGTTAGCAGACAACGACGCAGGTTTGTACCGTAGCCTACTGTATTCACTGGGGAGACTCGCTCGTGTTTTCTTTGTGCCATTTTCGCGTGAGATGCTCGCCCAATTCTTGGCTAATGAGATGTTGGATTCCTGGATGGGATGGGCCTTGTAGGTTCATTAATTTTGTGCTGAATTAATTTCGTGCCAGAATTAATTTCGTGCTGGATCGCAAGTGATTCTTGGCTTCTAAGGTGTCAATCACTCCTAGAATTCCATGTTAAAAGTGTTGTTGTTTTACTCCATTTTATCGTGTGGCCAGTGTCCATGCAGTGAGATGCGATGCTATTAGTTGCGTCTTGACTTCGTACGTCTGCCATATGCTGGCCCGCTCTTGTGTGTACACCTCTCCGTGTTTCACCAATATGTGAAGCATCACACTCACTGCATGGCACTTGATACACGCCCACAGCTGTGTGTTTGGGATAATTTCAAGCTCATCTTACATAACTTTCTTCTCGCAGCCTTTTCTACTTGATGTTCTACTGCTTTTCACATGAGCACGACTGCAAGTTGTTGCCATTTCTAGTACAAGACTTAAAAGAATATCCTTAAAAACCATTCTGGCAAGCAATCACAGAGCATTCTTCGATTCTTGACTGTGAATACCACTTCGGATGGCAATTCGTCTAACTTTGCTGTTGCACTGTGCCAGAACTTTCAGCACTAGTGTGTCCAGAAACGCTAACCTCCAACACGAGTGGGATTAAACTTGCATAAAATGTTGGAGTTGCTGTTTTAGAACACACTTTATTTTTTAAAATATGTAACCTAAATCAGAAAATTGTGCTTATAATTTTTATTCAGTATTTGTTTAATAATCTAGTTGAAAACAAAACTTCAACGTTCGTGAGGAGCTGTCTGTCATCTGCTGCGCTGACGAAAGTATACTAGCCTACCGATGTGTTGGGTGGTACCAGAAATTTTTTAGCCGGTGCCAGTACCAAGCTTAGTACCCCAGTACTCGGTTTTCCACGCTACTCGGTTTTCTCTAGTAATTATGAATGAGGCAGTATCTGGTATTATTGTACTGGGGTTTCAACACACCAATTTTAAATAATAACACATTTTATTGAAAAATGTGTTTTGTTATAGTATAGTTTTAACAGAAAATATTTATTGATTTTCTCCCCCCGATTTAAGCTTAATGCATGTTTAATGATATATTTATAAAAAAAAAATATTCAAAAAAATGTAGTTAACATGCTAAAGAAATGCAAATATAAACAAACGCTAGTTGTAGCGTCAAAGTTACGCAAATTTGGTCCACTTTTGTGCACTGTTTAGATTTCCAATTTTACCATTATGTTGATCTTTTATGTTGGCTTGTTGCACTGCTTTAAGCCCTACTACAAAAGGATTAAACGATCTATTGTTACAATTTTAGTGCCTTTTTCACATTAAAACAATACTGGTTAACCGCTCAACACTACTACCGATCACAAAAAGTGGAAGCACACATGCTACGTTTGGGAAGAAATCCAACAATTCCACTTACTACAAATACCTTTACCTATTTTATTGGGTTCTTATTGTTTAACAATACATTAGCACAGGGTTGTTCAACTGAGCATTCACGAACGAGATGAAATTCCACCCGCTCATCGTTGTGGCAGTCACCAATTATTGTCTGCTGACACCATTTCGGATGAAGACGTCAATCAGTTTGTTTACGATATTATTTTATTTATAAAAGACAACGATTACTTTGTTTATCGTTAAACATCCAGGCAAAGACATATGTACACATATTTATGCAAAGTTGCGTCTTTTAAAGTGGCACTATCACCGATTAAAAGCAGAAGAAATTTGACAACATCTAGCGCTATGTAGTACCATCTAGCTCTTGCTTGCACCAAGCAAACGAATGCATAACGGCATTTCTTTTAACGAAACAAACAAGCCACGACATCCTTAATGATTGAGTGAAAATTTAGTTCGTCCTCGTGTACCTGGGAGCAAGCTATCAAGGTTAACAATATCATTGCCGCTAGATGGCGCCACGATATTTTCGTTCGCATTTCAATCCGTGATAGTGCCACTTTTAACTTCTTCACATACGCTTTAAAAATAAAAACTAAAACCGGTTTTTAAAAAACGTCCAGTTCAGTTTCGGTTTTTGAGTAACGGCGGTTTGGTTTCGGTTACCGACACAGCACTATTAAATATTGCGGAACTGCCGCAGAAACCTAAAACTAGGGGTGTGCGAGCTCAATAATTTGACTTCCGAGTCCATTCGAGTAAAGTACCTGGCCAAAGATTCAAGTCGAGAACTGAGTTTATCCAAAACTTTTAAATCAAGTCCAATGTTAACTGCCAAGTTACAATATAAAATTGTACCAGTGCTTGCTACAGAACACGTGTTGAAATATCTGGTCAACCGTCGATCGCATGCTAAAAGTATAAATTCAAAACTAATTAACTCTTTAAAACGTAACACGAGTTTTATAATTAATTAGTTTTATTGATTTCTGCAACGCTTCATACGACAAACTCGAAACATTCGAGCTTTTGTAAGAAGGGTCGAGGCAAGCTTTAGCCCAAGTTGGAGCTCGAGTAGACTAGAATTTTTCTAGCTTTGCACACCTCTACCTATAACCCGTCGAAATGGTGTATTTGAAAGTGATTATTCCAGACATTTCATGGTTCATTTTTTTGAAAAGAAAAAATCAACTGACCGATTATGTAAACCAGTTATCACAAAGTCACTGCGGTTTATCTTTACTGAAAATTTAATATTAATAAAATCAATGAATGTGAACTCACTTTGCCAGCTCCCTCGTTCATGTCAAACAAATTATCTTCATCAGTTCGCCTACACACCACCAAAAAAAAATAACAGTTTACTACAGTGGTCATAAAAACCAAAGTACACTTTACTTAAGTGTACATTTTGTCACAACTTACGTGTAACCAATGGGTCTTCCACGACGTGAGGCAGCTTGCGCAGACTGGTTATCACTACCGCTAATCGCAACTCTTGGACGTCTTCCACGGTTTCTGGTTTGGAAAAAAAATGGCTGTTTAGTGAAACCTCTTTGTAATGACAGTTCAATGAGCCTTGGGAAATAGAACTCATATCAGCAATATCTTTACAGTATAAACAATCAACACAGCATGCACGGTACTTTGAAGGACGTTCTTATAATAGGTTAATTGTTTAACAGGTATCGTTATAATGGGGAATTTTCTATTACACTACTGACTCTGTGTTGATTGTAGCAAGAAAGGCAGTCAACTATTAATTTGAAGCTAAAAAGGTATGACAAGCAAAACTTGTCTTATAGCATGGTGCGAGGCCGGCCAGCTACCTACACAAACTCGGCAACATTAAAAATACGAAAGTTCCGAAAACTACTATGAGAGTTCATTTCACAATCTTTTTCCAAGAATTTTAATACATTATGCTCAAATCTCAAAACAAACAGAATACTCTACTGTATTCCGCAAATTTTCACCAGTTCTTTTTAGTAGCTGAAGTTGAAGTGTGTTCCATCTACTAAAAAGAACTGTCGAAAATTTGTGGAATACGGTAGAGTATTTTGTTTGTTATGAGAATGAGCGTAATGTTTTCAAATTCTTGGAACAAGATCGTGAACCTCCACAACCTATAGCATGCCATGCTACCTTGCTTTCCCTGTAACCAGCCACGAACCTTGCTGACTTAACTTCACGAGTTAGATCTGCGGGATGCTAGCGTAGCTCTGATTGGCATAAAATTATGGGTGCGCGAGAAGAATAATTTTAGTTCGAGCCGAGTTGAGTTTGCACCAAAAGAATGGAGTATCAAGCCGAGTTCCGAGTATTCACTGAACAGGTTGTTTGAAAATTCCTAGATGCTGCATAACTTCCTGTGGATTAATGTATACAAATAATTTTCCAAGTTTTTTAATAACTGAAAAACTGTTAAGAGCTAATGGTTTTTAATTTGCACCAATGGAAACCTCTCGTCGGAAGATAAAATTTGTTATTCGTATTGGAACGTCAAAATCAATCAAAAATTGGCAAAGTCATCACATTTTCACTGGATTAGAAGTTTCTGAGTATGGATGCAAGCAACGAGAAGAGTTCAAGTACAAGTTGCATACTCTGCTCAGCTCGAATTTTTCGAGTATGGATGCAAGCAACAAGCAGAGTTTGAGGCACAAGTTGCATACTTGGCTCGGCTCGAATTTCGAGTATGGAAGCAAGCAACGAGTCGAGTTTGAGTATAAGTTGCATACTTGGCTGGGCTTGAATTTTGCGAGCATGGATGGAAGCAAAAGCCGAGTTCGAGTACAAGTTGCATACTCAGCTCGGCATACTGAGCAATCAATGAGCAGATGCAATCAATGAGCAGAGTTCGAGTATCGCACATTCCTACCTAAAAAAATGCATATTTTCGCTTATAGCTAAATACTGCAAGACTTGCAGATTTGTACAACAGAGTCCAAGTAGATATGGTAAAAAAAAAAATATTGAATTAATAACAGATTTTCCGTTCAAGTTGATTAGCTTTATGTAGCTTTACCTAACATGACGGAGCACGTAGCAGTGCAGCATGATGTTAAACACTTTTTGCGCAACGAGACCAAAACATTAAAAACTACTCTACAAGTTGTCGAAAGAGATGAAATGAAGATATCGGCTTGCTCATTAGCAAATGTTCAAATGCAAGTGTTCAAATGTAACCTAAAAGGTTCGCACTAAGAGCCAAGAGCCAAGTCAGTTATGGTGCAGTACGCCCTTCCTACTCTGCTGCACGAGTCCTGCAAGAGTCTTGAGTCACTTTGTTTCAGGCACTTGCACTAGTCAAGCACACAGCTGTGAATTGACGAGAAAGAAAAATGACGTCACACCGTGCGATTCAAAACAGGATTTTCAGCACTAACACCTACTAATGTCAGATATCTCTCAATGTTAATTCCTGCAGCTAAACTGACGATAAAATAATTCAGACTTGGAAGGTTTAGTATTTCTTTAAGCATTAAAAAGTCCAAAATACCTGGTACGGCTGGTTGATTTTGGTTTCTATTGCTCTTATGAAAACATCCATTACCTACTAGCATTCCCTTCCTTTGAAGGATCTTTTCCCTAGAGAAGAAGAAGTTGGCTTCACTGCCGTGCTCGCAGCCTCCATTCCACTGCGCATGCGCGTGGGCCTCTATCATCGGCGGAGAGCTGCAAACCACGCAGAAGGGAAGCTCAGAGTTAATCCAGGGATGGCAGTCGCGGAGTCCCTGTTGCAGTAAGTAGTACATTCTTCAGTTGAACTGGAGGAGTCCGATAGGGTGCTGGAAGAGAGAGGACGAGGCTTATTATTCGTTAGAAGGCGCGATGTTGACTTGGCACGAAGTTGATGAGAAGATACCGAAACAAATTTGACTGATGGAGCAAAATAAACTTTTTTAGAGGCCTTGGTAGGAACAGAGGAGTCTGAAGTGGTGGTAGAACGGCGTCAAACACGCTTAAGATTCTGAATGCGGTTGTTGGTGTGATGCCGAAGGATAACTATCCACTGATGCTTGTCAAACAGGCACAGACACTGCACTTATGGGTGAACCAGTTCCAAGACAGGTGAAACTGGCAGCAAGGGTGCGGATCTAGAACCTAGGTGGAACTACGAGCCGACAAACTCTACGGACGAACATTGAACAGGCTCGGGATATGTACAGACGTGGCCTTCTACTGGTGTAGACGTTTCTGGGTAGTTCGGGGGTACCGGATCCTGAGTAGGTGATGGCAAATCAGTCAAGGAATCCATGGGAGGAGTTGCCATGACGGAGAAAGGAGAGGAAGACGACGACCGTGGTAAAAGGCTGTTGCAGAGAAAAACCGTTGAAAAGCGCGCGAAGCTGCGTGAGAGCCTCTGTGTGAGGAACGGGAGAAGCAGCGAGTGTCCCCGGAGGCCTGAGACACGGGTGTCTGTGAAGGAGAACAGTCCGAGATGCAAGGTAAGGTGCTGACTCTGGTAAGTCGGCTGACGTAGCGGGTGTACGAAGGATGCCCTCAATGCCCCCCCCCCTTCCCGTTTTCATGCCCGAAAGGCAGCAGTATGAAGGAAGGCAAGAAATGGTGGAAACGGCAGAACGGCGCCGTGGAGTACGTAGAAACGTGATGGATGGCCCTGGCCAGTTGCAGAGTTTAGAAGCTTGGGTTCGAGAAGAAGGCGGACGGCAGAATGATAAGAGTCCGAAGGTCCGCAAGGCGAGGTGTAAATTATTGGCACCTGAAATGAAGGTGGAAGAGTTCGGAACGGATCATCTGGAAGAGAGGGATGGATACGGCACTGGAAGAAGAGTATTCATGCTGGCAGCTTGAGAGAGTCCGTAAGATAAGGCGATGCGAGAGAGGCGTAAGATTTTGGAAGAAGAATTAAACGGCGTCAGGGAACCCAAGGTAAGGCCGTGTGGCGGTCTACGATTGGTATGGGAGAAACCAGTATCCATCAACCGATTGAACCATCGTGGGTGACGAATTGTTCTTTCCCCTCTCTTTTTTTTTTTTTTAACATAATTACAAGTGAAAATTCTTTAGTTAAAATGAAAAATTATCTTCATGGGCATAACTGGCAATGGTGTCCGCGGCTTGCGGGTGAGGCCAAAGTCCGTTAAGACGGAGGAGTCCGAACTGGAGGTAAGGACATGGCAATGGAGATAGGCGACGAGGAGTGCGAGAAGACCGAGAGGTCGGGGGCGTAATGGTGGTGGTGCAGGAACCTCCTCGCCATGGTCACACATGGAGTAGGCTGAAGCACTGGAGTTGCAGTCTTGTTGGTGACGAGTCTATTGGTGCCTTGGAAAGTAATCCGCAAACCTGAAACGGTTGCAGGAGACCGGGGAGACCGGAGAGGTAATTCGGGAAATGGTCTTGCGGGGTTGGTGGGAAAAATGATGGTGCTGGGGAGTACGACGTACGAGGCGAGGAGGAAAATATTCAACTTGGCACAAAGACGGGTAATCCTGGGAACGGTCTTGCGGGGTTGGTGCGAAAGATGATGGTACTGCGGAGTACGACGTACGAGGCGGGGAGGAAATGTTCAACTCGACACACAGAAGGCAGGGTGAAGCGGACACCACCTCGTGTGCAGAGACCGAAGAGAGGTCTGCCTGGTGGAAATGATGAGGGACGCTCAGTTGGGCTGTTGGATGGCGCAGAGACCGCCAGAGAAGCAGGTGCTGAATGAGGAAAACTTGGGAAAGGAACGGGTAAGCGGACACCTGGCAGGTCGGGAGCGTCCACGAATCGTAGGGCATCTGA
>JAHWFP010220237.1:41279-55139 GCA_023313725.1 Lithobius niger | reverse complement strand
GGGGGGTCCACGTTCCGTCGACCAAAGTAAAAAGTAGAAGTTCAAGAAGCGGCTGAGCGATGCGGAGGCCAGGAGATGCCGCCAGTTGGGCTGAATCTGAGAAGACTTGGAAAAGTGGGAGCGTCCGCTACGATGAGGAAGCGCTGCTTGCGAAAGATGGGGTGGTCGTTGAATCCGATGCTAAACGGTAGAAGTGTAGTCCGGTTTCCGTACAGGAAGACTGGAAGAGGAGTCTGTGGGGGGGGGGGGGGGAATCGGCGAATCCGTAGTAGCCGAGATACCGCCAAAGAACATGAGGATGCCATGACGACCGGAGAGTCCATGGTGAGGAGTCCGAGAAGGATGGGTGAAGAAGGAGTTCGGAGGAAACCACAATACAGCTGACGGCCACGTCGGGTCGAGACCGGAAAGGCGATGAGAAAGCAAGGGACCAACTGTAGAGTCCGGACAAAAGGGGTCCGCGAACACACTCAGTGGGGAGACCGCAAGGCAGACTCCGGAATCCAGGAATAGGTTCCAAAGGTTGGAGAGATACCCGGCGAGAGATACCGGCGCACCTGTACTCAAGGAGACCGGCTAATCAGGCGGGAAGCATGAAGGAGTCCGTCCTAGAACTCAGTGAGTGTCTGGTATAGTGGTGACTGAAGCGGGAGAGCCGAGAGAGAGAGCCACGCGTCATGGCTGCCTAGGAAGAAAGAATGATGCCTGATGCTGAGGCGGCTCCTAATATACAGGCCCACGCGCATGCGCAGTGGAATGGGGCTGCGAGGCTTCAAAGGAAGGGTATGCTAGTAAAATTAGGCAATGTATGTTTTCATGGCACATGGAAGCATTTTTAAAACTACAAATCATTTTTCTGCACAGGGTTGATACTCATCTTAACCCTTTGACTGCTGAATTAATTTTCTATCTCCACAAAAGTAAAGGTAACCTGGACGGGACTCGAACCAGGAATGAGCTCTTTAACTTCAGGCACACGCCTCTACCAATTCGGCCACGGCCGTCTCTAGAGTCGGCTTGTTAAGGGAACCTAGTATTGTTGTCGTTTCTCCATTGTTGGCCATCTCGTGCATACTTTAGACTCTGTTTTTAGGACTCAAAGCTGTGCTTGTGTTTTTGGCGAGTATACTCGTCGCCAGCACTTTTAAAGGTTAAAATGTAAGGACTTTTCTTGGAATTTTAACGATCTGTCAACTAAAACTCAACGACCATAATTTACACTAATGTTTGCACACAATGTCCAACATGCAAAACAAAAATAGCTTCTCAGTTATAGGAATTTGGAAGGGGTATTCCAGGATTAGGTTTTAAGCCCTTTTCCAGAACTAGTTTTATTTTTATTTTCTAAGACATTTTTATGGACCTATGAATCCTGTCTGGAAACATTACTTTGTGTTGGAAGTTAGAGCGCCATGATTGATGCACTTCCGCTTTACACAGCTGGCACATCCAGATTACGCATCATAGATATCGATGCTAGATGTCAGGGGTGTGCGATCCCCCCAGTAGCAGAAAGACAGTGACGGGTGCCGCATGTCGCAGATTTTTTTCCCACTCATAGAGATCGAAAACGCGGGTGGTTTTTTGCTCCTCTGTCCAACCAAATCCATGATTCAAAACATTCCCACCGTACTTATGATATGACGATGAGAAGCTTTGATGGAAGATGCTCTGAAGTGGCCACAGTAGCAAATAGTTTTCATTCTCCTAAACGACCCTCCAACTGGATATAAAAATACCAGGAAATTTTAGAAAGCTGCCCTAATATCGAAGTTAGGAGCATCTTATTGACACTAATGATAGTAATGTCAGCGCCCCAAACAAAATTGCTAAGCATTTAATTTTAAAAGTCATTTCCACAACTGCTTCAAGTGCAAGTTGTCTATCATGTTTTAAGTAGTTTGCATGTGGTGGCTACTGGTTAGTTGTCCAATGTATTATGTATCGGAAAGTAAACGTGTAAATTTTATCAATAGCAGAAAATTGACTTTTAAGTGATATATAAAGAAAGTCAATTTTCTAGAGTGAACATATAAAAGTATATAATTTACCATAATACCATCCTGTACGAAAAAACAAAACAATCTGAGGTGTTGTGACTCAGTGTCAGCAATAAAATATAATGTGCAATAGTCTGTATTTATTAAAAAAAAAAAAATTAAGAAAAGTACCCGAAGAACTGTGTTTTTATCAGTTATATCCTTCAGATTATTTGTGGGAACTCATTATGTTCGTTGCAGAGTACTCAAGCATTTTCTGCTACTGGGGCGATACCAGGTTTTTCAATTCGATACCGATACTTTATTAATCTGAGTATCGGTATCGCAATACTTTCTCGCTACTGATACTTTTTCCATACTGATACTTTTTCGATACAGATACTTTCTCAATACCGATACCTTTTTAAAGAAAGCAGTAGGAATAAACAAATTCAAATGACTTCACCTGTAGTCGAATTTTTCTAGTTAGCACCCCTCAGAACCAGGAGAAGACAAATCTTCCTGTTTCATTAGATTTTATTTCTGTGCTCTCCTGATTTTGAAGGGTACTAACTAGAAAAGTTAGACTTAAAAAATTTTGGGTCGTCAGTTTTTTGTGAACCACCCTGTATTTCATATTGAACACACCAAAATGGCTAATTTTACTGTGAGAGTTTTCAGGAGTTTTACTGTTAGGGTTTCAAGTTCCTTTAGAGCTGTCGAAAATTCGCTGGATATTGATTAGGGATGGACGAGTAGAAAAATTTTAATTCGAGCCGAGCCGAGCCGAGTTTGCAACAGAAGAATCGAGTATCGAGCCAAGTTTGCAACAGAAGAATCGAGTATCGATCCGAGTATTTGATGGTAATACTTTGTTTACAAGTTTCCCTTTAATTTGTTAAGATAATAGGAATAAAGATGGTGCTTAGTTGAATGTGTGTGTCATGGGTGTGTGGGTCATGGTTGTCCAGTTTTAAGAATATAACTTGAAAATGGTTTCAGTTTCTGACTTTTAATCAGCATCACTAGAAAGCTCTCGTCGAGACGATCGATTTGGTTTATTGGAATGTCAAAATCAGTCAAAAATTGACTAAGTTATCGCATTTTCGCCGGATTCGAGTTTTTCGAGAATGGACGTGAGCAGCGAGCCGAGTTTGAGTACAAGTTTCATACTCGGCTTGGCTCGAATTTTTCGAGTATCGCACATCCCTAATATTGATAAAATTTTCTGTCAGTGAGATCGTGCGTAAAAATTATGGATTTTTCCAATATTTTAGATGACAATAACGTTAAGCTGAACTTCTTCCTTACGTTAAAAAATGAACCTTAAAAGTTATATAAAGCCCAACTAGTATTAATGATAAAAAATAGTGTATCCTACAGACAACTGTTCAGCACAGAAATTTAAAAACTGACTCGGCTACATGAAATTTACTTAAATTTTTTACATATTTGACATTACAAAAAAAGCAATACACAAAAAAAACTCCAAAATACCAGTATTACGTGGTTGATTTTGGTTTCTGTAGCCTGTTGAAAATAAACATTACCTTTTTTGTAGCATTCTCCTTCTCAAAATGCTGTTCAATCTAGAGAAATTAAATCGAAGATGTCCTTCCGGTTCGCTACCTACTGCGCAGCCGCCATCATATAAAAGCCGAAGCGGAGCGGTATGCTCACCTTTTTGAACCTCTATTGTGCTCAAATGGCGACAAGAAGGGAGGAGGGCGGGACCAAGATAATGTATATACCAACAGGCAATAGAAACCAAAATCACCCAGGTAATACTGGTATTTTGGAGTTTCTAGTTGCCTTGAAAATATCATCACCTTTTTTATAGCAATCCCATAGACTTTGTCAAGGCAGCAGGTGCCATTTGACTCTAGTTCCCTCAGGTAGCGGCCGGTTCCCTTCACAGAAAAGCTAGTGTGTTGAATGGGTCAAAGTATACGTAGGGCAGCTATGAATGACCCGATACGGTAAAGTCCCTCAGCTTGATGGGACATATCCCCGAGATAGTGGGACGCAGAGACTGTGAGATGTCGCCAGGAGGCAGCTTCCATTAAGTCAGTGATGGGAATGTTTCTGTAGTGAGCCCAGGACGTGGAGATTGCACAAAGTTCGTGGGCCGTTACTCTGACACCGTCAGAGACGCAGTTGATGTCAAGTGCTTCGTAGGCTTGTACGATAACACTTTTAAGCCGTAATTGTCGCGTCCCCTGTTGCGGGAACGAGAGGAGGAACGTTATCGTCCGTCTGGAGTGGAGAGCGTTCCAGGGAACGACCATGTCCCCGTCCCTGGGAACAGGACGGAAAGGGCGATGCGGAACGTGGCACCGGAGGCGGAGTAGGGTTTGATGTTTCGGCAGTCTTCCAATCGCCCCTAGGTTGTTCAGGCTTGGAGGACGGAACGGGACGTTGTCGGCGATTCTTGTTGTAACGAGGCTTGCGGGACATGTAGTGATGAGGGGCCACTTTAGGAATCAATCCGTGGAACAGGGATTCTGATTCGTGAATGGGCTGATTCCGGAGAAGATGACGAGTGGAACTGTAGAGATTAGGTGCAGCGTTGAGAGCTATTTCTCATAAGAGGAGCGTAGAGTTGAAGTGCGCGCTTGAACCAATTCATGCCATGGCAGGTGGCAAAGCAATTCCTCCTAAAAACTTGATTGATGATGAATGCTAGTTGGCGAGTGTCCTCAGGAGGGGGATCGGTGTAGTGTTTTTCATACAGTGTGTTTGGCTGCAGTGCTCAGGACGTCCGCTTGGGAAGCGGCACGAAGTTCAAGGCGGAGGATGAAGACAGGAACCGCAGCTTGTCGAGGAAGATACGAGGGCAGAACCGAAATCTAGCTTGGTATCAGCGGTGAGGAACTCCGACTGAGGGTAAGTGTCAAAGTTTCTTGGATTGACCGTTCCTTCTCCGATAAGACGGAAGAAGTAACTTTCACGGCCCGGACGAGGTGGAGGTGATTCTTTATCCAATTTAAGAGGTGTTCCGTTACCCAGGAGGATGCTGCCGGTCCGGAGTAGCGTCGTGAGAAGCGTTGTTGACTGTCCTAGCAACGGTGGCTGGTGTGGGAGTTGGTCACACAGGCCAAAGCCAAAACCAGTTGCAAGGCCTCGGTTTTTGGACACTGGGTCGGAGTAGAGGATGGCTTGTACAGGAAGCAGTCCGGGACGATCCCCTCAACTGTCTTTAATAATTCTGGAAGTGGGATATCTGAGGAATCAGGGTCACTCTGGAACGGAGGGGTGATCTGAAAGGGACGGGTCCGGCGAGTAACAAGAATCAAAGTCATCGTCTGCAGGAGGAACGGGTGGAGTTGGTAATGGAGCCGGCAGAACGGAACGTGGGGGTGGAATATCCGGACCGGCAGAGGGACCAGCATCCTCAGTGGAAGGTCGGTGGCGCTTAGGGATGGAAGCAAGCCATGCCAAAGTACACTCAGAAACTGGTGCTTTCCGTTTAAAGGTCTGAAGGGAAGAGTCCATAAGAGTATGCACCTGGGATGAGGTGAGTGGCTCGTTGGTCCGCTGAGTGGCAGAGCGTCCCGTTACCGAATGTTGGGAGGAATGTGAAGACAAATCCAAAGGAGTGAGTTGCGGTCCTACGGAGGAGGCTAGTTCGGCAGCAACCTTCCGGGCTTTGAGTTGAAGTTTAAGGTAAGCATACCGTTCCTTTGTTCGAGAGAGTTCCTCGGAAAGGGAACGTAGGTTCCGTACCAGTGGAGGCTGGCTACAGGGAATTGGAGATGAAGCTACAGTATCGCAGGGTGATGGAAGGGACCGCTCGGAAAGAGGGGAATTCGAGGGTGGAAGCAATTCTTCCAAAGAATCCTGTTCAGTTGTTAGTTCAAGAATTTCAACATTGTCCGCAACTGGCAAAGCCTGAGGTGGAGATGCGAAAGAAGGAATACGGAATGAGAGACCATCCTTCGGCGTTCCTTTAACTCGCGGCATAGGAACGGCGTTACCTAGGAATGTGGCACGTAGAACGAAGAATGCAGCGGGAACGAAGTGAACAACTCGGCGGCTAGAGAAAAAAAGGTCTAATATTGGCGGCCGTAACCAGGTCCTTGGTGTTGTGGCGGAAAGGTGGGGGGAATGGTCCTGGTTCGTGGGGACTGATCGGTTGAACGTGCAGCGTGTGGCATAATGTTCTGAAGATTGATCGAAGCTAGTGGTATGAAATGCTGAAGGAGTACAGGAGACAGTGTCAACTGCATGTTGGCTGCTTGAAGCGGGGAACCTAACGACGGTAGGAATAGTAGAGTTTGAGGGCGGAGGTGGTATCCTTGAAGAGGAAGCGGTTGACTAAAGGTGACAAGGGATCTAGTGAGCCCTGTCGGTAGGTAAGCCAAGAACCACTATAGTCCTAAAAGAGAGGGTTCCAAAAGGGCCAGCGACATGGTTGGCGTCTAGCGCGTCTGTCGTCCAACCGGTGAGGACGCAGGCGGAACGTGGTGGTGGAACGCGGAGGCGGAATGCGGAGGCGGAACGCGAAGGTCTCTGCTGGAATGCGGAGGCAAGAAACTTGGCGAGGATGGGTTGACTAACGTAACGATGGAGCAGCGAATCTTGTCTAAGTAAGTAGAGCTTTTACAGGTCTTGAAGAGCATGATGCCAATGTGGAACGGCGGAATGGGTGATGCCAGGCGGATGAGTCTCATAACCAGCCTAAACGGTTGGTGGGACGTAGGATGGTATCGTGGCGTGGGAGAAACCAACAGCGCTTGTTCAGAGCTGTGGTTCGAATAATCGACGAGTCAGGCGAAATGAAGACAATGGTGGAACCATGGAGCCGTGCCGGCGGAACTGGTGGAACTGTGATGTAATATTGCCAGTACGCCGTAATCCTGAACGTACTGGGGTGACGAAGAAAGGGAAGCGGGCGTGGGTGATACTGAACAGGAGAGCGCTGTTCGTGGTGTAGTCAATAGATCTCCCAGTGTAGAAGTCCAGAAGGGGGCTAAGAAGGTCTTGAAAGGTCAGGATGCTGGCCCAAAGTCGAGGCGGGCCGACTACGAAGAACGGAACGTTGTCCGTGACATGAGAGTATTAGTAAATACTGATGTCTCTAAAGGAAGAAGAAAATACATTACCTTACGTGGTGGGAAGAGTCCGTTCCTGTCTCTGCCTTACAGAGGTCTAGTAAGGGGAAGGAAGGGTCTTGAGGAAAGTGATGCTGTCGTTCCGTATGGAAGCAAGTGTTTAAGCAGGGAATCGCGGGGGTAACGGGAGGAATGTGAAAAGTGTCCCGTGAGGAACGCATCCAAATGTCCAGGAAGAGGGCTTGGGGAACTGTAGACTGATTCGTGCAGGCAGAACACAGGGTCGGAACGGCTGCAGGCCGAGGAGAACCGATGTAGAGGAACACTGAAGTGGATTGGCACGAAACGGATCGATTGTTGTCCAGTGACAGATTATTAGATGGATCGAAGGAATGTTGCCAAGCGAATCATCGCTAAGCGGACTGTTGCCAAGTGAAGTGTTGTCTAGCGGACTGGTGCTGGGTGGAACGTACGAGCGGAATCGAGCTGTGTTGAATCGGAATGGCGTGTCCTTGAGAGTTTATCTCCCTTTCCTGGAGTATGACTGTGCGCGGAACCAGCAGCGGACCAGGTGCAGCAAGATGCGGAGGTGTTTGGAAAACGGGAAGGGCCATGGAGAATAATAGGATCAAGGTCTTCGTCCGCAGGAGGAATGGGCGGAATTGGCAGCGGAACCTGTGGAATGGGACGCGGAGGCAGATCATCAGGTACGGTAGAGGGACCTGCGTCGGCTGGGGAGGACCTGAAGCTTAGTCACGATGATGTGTAATCTGAAACTGGAACGTGCGTGCAAAGTTCCGAAGGGAAGAGTCCATGAGATTATGCACTTGTAGACGAAGTGAGGGGTTGGTCGTTCCTCTGAGTAGTGGAACGCTCATAAACCGAACGTTGGGAGGAATGTGAAGATAAAACAAGAGTTAGTTGTGGGCCTACAGAGGAGGCCAACTAGGCAGCAACTTTCCAGGCCTTGAATTGACATTTGAGGCAGGCGTGTCGTTCCTTAGTGTGTGGAAGCTCCTCGGGGAGGGAACGTAGGTCCCATACGGGAGGAGGCTGACTACAAGGAATCGGGAACGTGGCTGTGGTATCGCAAGGCATGGGGGCCTACGGCTCGGAAAGAAAGGGATCCGGAGGCGGAATCGGTTGCTCCAGAGATTCCTGTTCCGTTGTTAAGGTCAAGAATCTCTCTGTGGTCCGCAGGTGGAACCTGCAGTGGGGATGCTGAACCAGGAGTACGGGTTAAGAAACCATCCTAAGGCGTTCCCTTAGCCTGTGGCATCGGAACGATGGTACCGTGGGATGCGGAACGTAAAAGGAGGAACGCTCGTTCCGTGGGATGTGGAACGTGAATGTAGGAACGATAGTTCTGTGGGATGCGGAACGTGAATGAAGGAACACAGCGGGATCGAAGTGAACAGCTCGGCGGCTAGAGAAGAAAAGGTGAGCATACCGCTCCGGCTTTTATATGATGGAGGCTGCGCAGTAACCTGCGCAGTTGGTAACGAACCGGAAGGACATCTTCGATTTAATTTCTCTAGACTAAACAGCATTTTAAGAAGGAGAATGGCCAGGGATGCAGAATATGCCAGAACGCTAGAACGAGGTTCGTGGGAAATTTAGGAAACTGTGGAAATTCATGAAAAAATGGCTTGCTATCTAGTGAAAGGCTGTGGAAATTTGAAAAAAAATTAGGAAAATATTGTGGGAAATTTTATCCAGTAAGAATTTTATGCACCCCTGGAGAATGCTACAAAAAAGGTAATGGAACAAGGCAACTAAAAATTTATATTATATGTGATTATGAAACAAAGCATCAAATGGGTTTTTTTTTTACTTTGATAGGGTTTCTGGTTTTCTTCACTAGCAGTATTATTTTTAAAAATATTTATAAATTTATAAAATCATATTAAATTATGTATGAAAATCTATTATGAATTTAATATTTGTAATTTAATAACACAAACATACCCAGTTTAATTAAAAAATTCAACATACGCTTAAAACAAGGTAGTTACATAGGATTGTTGCTGCCAGGATTGTTGCTGCCTAATGCTTAGTGAAGCTAACATGCCTAAAGATCTTTGCTTTCCGGAATTTGTTTTTTAATTTATAATTTACTAACACAAAAAATTCAGGTTAATTTTCTAATTTTTAATAAAGTTTAAACTACTAGTTGCTTTTAGGGATTAGTACCCATCATGCATTGCACTGTTCAATTTCAAGATGGCTGCTCATTGATGACGTGACACTAAAAAGCTACTCAACAAGAGACCAGCAACGTTATAATAATAAGTACTGTATTGGCTTCCATAAACAGTCAGCAATCAAGTGTAACGTATTCTGTTTCAGTAATCACCGTTCTTCTTGGGATTTTATGATTTATTTGGTGCAAATTACTCTCACAAACTTACGAGTCAATAGGTAGTTGGTCCATTAAAAATGTGGGTGAAACTGCTGCTGCCGTTAGACTACTAAACGTTAGGACTATCGGTCACAGATCTACAACGATATGTTAATTTTCTGCTCCAAAACCTCTTCGATACTCTCTTAATACTGCAATATTTTTTTAAACCAAAAGGTACTTTTTTGATACGTTCGATACTACTGAAAATGTATAGCAAGTTTTAAAATTTCGATACCAGTTCCGATACCCAGAAAGTTTCAGTATCGAAATTCGATAGTATCTACACCCCCGCTAGACACGTTGTTGACATTCTACCCGAAATGCAACATGGATGACAACTGTGCCATGCCAGTCAAGAAGTTTTAGAAACAGTACAAACCTTGGAAGGATATTGTACAAAATGGTTCTACATTAACTAGAAGTGGCGAGACAGGAAACATGATTTAAATACAGCAGAATGGCTTTGTTTACTTTGAGAGTCGAAATAGGCTTGTATTTCACGATTTTGAGATTGCGCGTTAGAAATATCGAATTCTTTAGGTAGCGAAGGATACCAGATCCTGAAGCAATTTTTTGCCTGTATCCCACCTGTGATGGATTGAGCAAAACCTCGCCAATCGTCGTCAACAGCAGCGTGATAAGTTGAAGTGACGCCACGCATCAAAGGAAAATAACCTATGGGTATGTGCCCGTAATGTTGCCTTTTGATCAAGTTTTTATCACATAACGTTATAACGAGTAGTTACGACTTACCCAGCGAAAACTGTGTATAACTCCGAGTTATTGTCTAATCTAGCCCCACAGCATACCTTGGTATAAACACAAATATATGCTAAGTAGTTCATTATGCAATAAGCTTTAATTGTTCATTATACTTTTATCTTTTACTGTGGTCTCAAAACCATCATAGTATTTGGCAAAAGCCACGTAATTTCCTCAACTAATCGCCAGAGCAAACTCATTCACATTACACTAGTTCAAAAATACTGCCGGTAGCCTTTAGCTCGGGCTTGCATATTTCAATAGGCCAAACAACTAAACAAGACATTTTAATGACAAGTGCTGAATTTTTAATTTTTTAAGGACTTTCAAAACCTTGCAGATGCAAAAATTGAAATAAGGATTTGAAAGGTTTCAAAGCACCTGTACAAACCCTGCTATAAAAAAAAAACCATTTTTCATCCTTGTATTAATGTTAAGGCTAATGACAAGGGCAAAACGAATACGGTTTCAGCAAGCACAATAGCACAAACTTCTGCTTGTTTTGGGGTCTATTCTACTGAATGGTAGACAGCCGGGCCTACGACAATTTTTACCAATTGATCATTTAATATCAATTAGTTCTCACCCACATAGATCTCTTAGACAGACTGTTTCGCCCTTGTTTGGGCTCGTCAGTAGAGAATACTTAGTGGATGAGAGCTAGGCTATGCTTGCTAAGAGCAAGTGACAAGGGCGAAACGAATACGGTTTCAGGAAGCGGAATAGCAGAAACTTCTCTTTG
The DNA here is from genome assembly GCA_023313725.1 of Lithobius niger. Classification (NCBI taxonomy): domain Eukaryota; kingdom Metazoa; phylum Arthropoda; class Chilopoda; order Lithobiomorpha; family Lithobiidae; genus Lithobius; species Lithobius niger. The sequence goes on along the minus strand of JAHWFP010220237.1, from coordinate 44,198 downwards.
TTTTGGGGTCCATTCTACAGGTAATGTACATTTTCGGGTGGGCAATAAAAAGAACACTTTGCCGGCCCCCAGTCTGGCCGGCTAAAAATGGTTTCTTTTTTGCCTAAAACATACTTAACCTGATAATTTTAGCACTACATTGTCCTCAATTAATGTTTCTCTGGAGGTTTTTTAGTTGCTTGTAGCTGTTGGTTGTTAGCCCAGCATGAGCTTGGTTTGTTTGCAGCTTGACAGCTGACAGCTCAGCTGGAGCTGAGTTTTGCTAACCCCTCCCTCTGGTTTTTGTATCAGTGGGCCTTGGTGTCACCCCAAGGGGGAAGTAGGAGGCTCCACTTCCTGTCTGTGACTGAGTTTTGCCAGATATGGATGCATGGATATTGTAATCTGGTTGCATCCAAGCCTTCAAACTATATATGGAAGTATTTTTCTTTTAATCATACTATTAAGAAGTATGAGACTGTAAGTAGAAAGCCATTTTGTAGATATTGCTAAACCAGTAGAAGTAAACTGGGTTTTGCTTGACTGCCAAAATAGACTTTTGTTTTTCATTGTGTGCCTCACATGCATGGTGGCCATGTTGGACTTAGTTAATGCATATAAAGTCAGAGCTGACTCTTCATAACATTCACAATTTACTCTGCATGTAGATAGTTCTTAAGCAAATAAGACAACAGGGTTATGGGTCCAGTCAGCTATAAAGAAGAAGAGTGCTATTTTGTTGTATAAATGTGAATTGAAGTGGTTACGACAAGAGGAGTCAGACAGCCAAAAGTATGCGTTAATAATGGTGAAGAGTATTGGTATTGATGGTGTTGTTAGCTAGTGGGACTGACAGAAAGGTAGAAGTCGCATTAAAACTGTGGAGGAGTTTATAAAAATTGCATTTTGTGAAGAGACCACATAAAATTATAATACAGTTGTTGATAGTAGTTTATGGTAAGCCGGAGTGAAACCATACAAATGCGACAGTACTGGTGCCTTCAATATAACAGTTGAGTACAGCCTATGGTAAGCTGGAGTGAAACCGTACAAATGCAACAGTCTTAGTAATTATAATACAGTTGTTGATAGTAGTCTATGGTAAGCCGGAGTGAAGCCATACAAATGCAATATAACTGGTACCTGAAGTCAAGCATAGGAGTCTATGGTAAGCCGGAGTGAAACCATACAAATGCAATAGTACTGGTGCCTTCATTATAATACAGTTGAGTATATCCTATGGTAAGCCGGGGTGCAACCATACAAATGCAACAGTACTGGTACCTCATACTAAACACAGTTGCACATTGTTGAAGCTCGTCAGTAGACTATAATATAAAAAGAACTTGTACGCAGATAATCATGCAGATCGATGGGGAACCGAGCAGTGGACTTACATTAAGGTTTCTCAAATTAAATGACAAAATTACCGCACCTGGAAATTCGATATCCGTATGTTTTTGCTGGAACGTGGCTTATTCGGTTTTGTATATACTACTAACCCTGAAGTCAAGCCTACAGCCACAGAACAGGAAAAGATTCCAGGAATTACTTGCCAGTGCAACTATAGGGAAGCACGTGCCCTTGCCACAATCGCACTAGGAGTGGAGAGCGATCAGAAGATCCTAATCCGGACATGCAAGAACGCGAAAGAGGCATGGGACTCACTGGCAGCAGTATACGAGCCATCATCCCGAGCTCGCATAGGCCATTTACGCAAGGAATTTGTATTGATGTCGATGTCAACCGGAGAAACCATGGCGAAATATTTATCGCGAATCCAGAATTCTGTAACCGATTTGGCGGATGCAGGAAAAATAGTCCCTGACGAAGAACAAGCATACCAAATGCTATGCGGCTTATCTGAAGATCGATGGGATTCTGTCATTGAGCGTTTATATGCCTTAGACGATAAAAACTTTACTCCGAAGAAAATAAAGGAACAGCTCCTGAACGAGTACGAACGTAGAAACCCTATGACCCAAGCAGCAGCTGGTAATGCAAATGCATACTCCTCGACATTCCAGGAAACCAATCATTGGAGTAATACTCCTCACAGAGGAAGAGGGCGGAGCCGACGTTTCTCCAAGAGCCCAAAACCCCCGAGGGACTCGTCCAAACAAAAAGTCAAGTGTTATACCTGTGGAGGTATGGGCCATTACGCAAGAAATTGTCCAAGCGAAAAAGATACTCGGTCAAGGCGACCTCCAACCCAGGAGCAGTTGCACATTGAAAGACAAGACCGAACAGAAGCCCTATTCGTCGAAGCCCTGGCTACATCAGCCACAGAGTCAGAGTGGGCTCTAGACACAGCCGCTACCCATCACTTCTGCAACACCAGGAGTTGGTTCTCCAATTATAGGGAAATGGATATCCGGCCCGCGGCCCTTGTAGAAGGTACTTCAAAGATTTATGGAGCGGGTGAAGTAATGCTCGAGGTACTGGTGAATGACAAAACGACAAGAGTTACGTTACGGAATGTTATGTTCACGCCCAACATGAGGCGGAATCTCGGGACTAAGGATATTTCAGAAAGGTTACAGAATCACATCGAATTCCAAGGGACTCATTGTCTCGAATGCCAACAATGTAGCATATCTTGAAGCCCCTGTCGAGGGTCAATTCTTCATCGTTAGAGGAATAATTCAAAAGCAAATTCCAGAAGCAACCGGTGATTCCGAAGAAGATGCCAGGGAAAATGACAGAAGCGAGCTGTATGTGACTGCAGCTGCAAAGCAACCCAAGCAAACGAAGAATGCATCGAAAATGGAAATAACAGCTGGAACGGAAATATTAACGAAAACAGAGCAGTTCCACCAAGCCCTACGCCGGTGAAGGAGGGGAAGTCGACCATACCAAGATCCGAAGCATCAGTATGGCATGAACGCCTGGGACACATGCATTTCCAGGCCATGAAGAAGATGGTGAAGGACAATAAAG
>JAHWFP010220237.1:23039-33099 GCA_023313725.1 Lithobius niger | reverse complement strand
GACTTTCATGACTGATGGTTGAGGCAACCCACTCGTGTGTGATAGCCCATCGTGTCGACGAGGAGCACGACGAAGGAGGCATCGAGTTTGTGCCGACGTAGTGACGGAAGACGGGGTCATCGAGGTTGTGAGCTTCGCTACGTGTGACGCTATGTTCTCTGCGTGACGATCTAAACGAGAGATCGAGCAGGGAATTAGTGGTCGAAAGGGCCACTTGTGATGAGGCTTGCCGTAATTTCTTCTTGGCTTCCCGGAATAGTGATTTGGCTTGACGGAAGTCGTCTTCCAAAGTGGGAAGGTCGAAAGGCGGCGGAGTGCGTTGGCCGTTCTGGAGCGGGGAGTTGTCGTCGTCGTCGTCAGCGGCGCGACTGTCTTGGTGTTGGCTGGTCGTGCCATGATCGTCGCGGGCGGGCGGGATAGCAGCCGGAGGGAGCACAGCATCCTAGGTCGGAGCGGTGGTCAAAAGGGCGTTCTCCATTGTAATGGGATGTGCGAAAACGAGATAGTCGAAAGTAAAAATCCAAATCCAAATTCCTGTGCGAAAGCGGGAAACGAGGTGACGCGTAGGAACCTCTGGAGAGACCAACCACGTTCTCGCTTATATAGAGAGGGCTGCACATGCGCAGTGGGACACGCAAGTAGGCAGCTACAAGCAACTAAAAAACCTCCAGGGAAACATTAATTGAGGACAATGTAATGCTAAAATTATCAGGTTAATATTTTTGGCAAACAAACTTAAGCAGGTTCGGGCCCTGCAATTTTAGTCTTTTTATAGCCGACGAAAACTTCCATTACCTGTTTTATAGCAGACTTTGTCACCTGGTTGCAGGTGGGCTAGGTTCAAGTCTCCCACTGTACGAGCCGGCGTCCCCAAGGAAATTTAATTCCCGATGAAGACACACCTGTTTTTCCCAACCAACTTCACCGTGCCGACCCAAGTCAGAACGACAGCGAGACTCGAGGACGAGTGGCTGTTGTAAGATGTGCGATTGGGGAATGCGGGTTGCTCTATGTTATTAAATTGGTTGTATACCACATGCAGGGGTCTTAACATCAAAGGGGTACAAGGTAAGTAATCAGAATTATACACCGAAACAGCATACCTTGTGGGAAGAAAGATGACTTGAGGATGTGTTTCTATAGTCGTGGTTTTTTTTTTTTTTTTTGGAGATGGAGAAGTGACAGCTTCTTTTGCCCAGAAGATAAAGACATCGTCCATAGAGGATGATGGAGGGCAGGAACGGACGGAGCGTCGCAGGAGGAGACGACGGAATGGCGAGACGGATGGAAGACGGAATCTGTATTTTAGCACCTGATGAGGGCACTTTTCAAGAAGAGGACGGGAGAAGCGGATCGGTGTTTGGCAGAGAGAGGAACCTGCTGGTTCCGTTCCACTGTTACTAATAGTAATGTACCGAAAGTGTTAATTTTAATTGCAAAAAGGAGGACCGGAGTGATCAGGGACAGCACAACGCCGTCAGATGCTAGTTGAAAAAAGATGACAGGTTGCATCGCGCAAACCTATACCTGGTGGAGGTTGCGCAGGGACGTGCGCAGAGGGTAGCGGACTGAAGAGAAACCTGTGATCGTTCCTACAGGGAGAACGCTGTGTTGTAGGTTCCGGAAGTGATACGGAAAGCAAGACTGCTGGCGAAGCGGAACTAGGATGCTGGGAAGAACCTGGGTTCCTAAAGTTAGCAGAAGGAATCGGATGATTGAAGAATGAATTGGCCGTAACCGAGAGGAGCAGGTAGCAGCAAACTGGAATGATGAAGAGGATTGGTGAGGAACCGAAGGCGTTGAACTGTGCAGGGCCTAACTGGGATAACTAGGCTGGAGATGATCGATGTGGAAGGTTGTGAGGGGCGGCAAAGACCTTTGATACACTGCCTGCAGGGGGGCAGGCAGACAGCAGGTGTAGCCGACAAGCAGCAGTGGGCGGAACAGCAGGTTCTGGTGCCGACCCCCAGCGGTTATAAAACCAGCGGAACGTCGAAACAGCATAATACATGGCCAGAAGTGGCGTAGCAAAGAACGCAGGAACGCGGAACGCATTCGTAGAAATGCAGGGACTAAGAACGAGTCCACAGGAATGCAGGGACGGCCGGAACGTAGAATCATGTAGGAATGGGGACGGGTGACGGAACGCAACCGGAATGAATGAAGGGTCAATCGGTTCTGCGAAAGGAACCGCGGAATTGGAGAGAGTTGAAGCAATCGTTGAGCCCGCATGTATTTGTCACAGGGACGGCGAAACGCAGGCCGATCAGAAACCGTGGAGACGGTAGGAAATAACCTATGGGTCCAGCCATCTCAAGGAGGGAACGGGGAATTGATCGATGTCGAGAATGCTGGCGGTTCTTGTGTGTGCCATCGGCAAGAGTGATGGTACGCGGATTGATGATGCGGAACGTGCGGAGGCGGAACGTGGAACGGGAAGGCTCAGGGTGACCTCACGTTGCGAGAGCCCTAGGAGAGATGATCGAGGAATGTAGGTTCGAATGATCGTGCAGAGGAACGATGCAGCGGACAGCAGGATGGATGGCATGGCTTCATAGCTGGTGTGGGAGACAAGGTTGAAAGGCGGAGCGCAGGGTAGCCAAGTGGAGATAGCTGCTTGAAAGTAAAAGCTCTCATACAGTCTGGAGGAACGACTGTTCCATGGAAGGAAAGGATAGCATGTTTTGTGGAATCATGAAACCGAGTTGGTAGGAATGGCGGAATGGGGAACCAACGGAATCATGTTAACAAAGCTCAATCAGGAATATTCGGTTTTTTTTTTCTATGAAGTCCTGTTTCGAGATTCAAACCTGACTCACTCGAATGAATGGCGTCAGTAGTGTAGTAGAAACGGAAGCAGGGAACTGGGGATAGTGCCAGTTCCCCTTGTCCTAGGGGAACAGAGGATGGAATGGGATTCTCGGAGGGAGCAAAGTGTAGGTCCGAGGTTGGAACAGGCCTTTCAGAAGGGTAGATCGGCGTTTGTACGAGTGACAAGATGCTGGTGTTCCTAAGGGGTGTAAGCGATCTCCCCCCCCCCCCCGTATCCCTCCCCCATTTCCAGGCCGAGGTCTAGCAGGGGGAATGAAGGATGACATGAGGAATGTGATGCTGGTCGTGCCGGAGGCCGGAATCAATTCATTAAAGAGAGCGTACAAACTCTCTTTGAGGAAGGCAGTAGTGAGAGGAACCAGCGTTCCAGAGGAACGAAAAAGTGGAAGTCACGGACCGAAGGTTCGGTTCGAAAAGGAGTCGTCTTGAGGAAAGAAGCACAGGTCGGGTCGTGCTGGTGGCAACAAGGATCGTGGAGGCCGGAATGGATGTGTGAGGGACACACAAAACCAGTCAAGGCCAAAACAGGCCGCAGGAGAATGTCCCAAAGGAACGTAAGTTGACAGAACGTAGGAACATAGGGACGTGGGCACGAAGGAACGTACGGATGTAGGAACGTAGGTTGAGGTACGAGGATTGGACCTGTTAATGAGCAGTGATTAGCACAGCTGCATAGGTCGAAGGAAAACGAGCGGACTGCATCGTCAGAGTATATATCAGAGAAGAGGGCTGCGCAGCAGGATGCGCAGATGGTGACGGCGCGGAGTGATATCATACCCTTTGATTTAAACAACAGTATCTAATGCCGGAGGGAAGAAAGGCAAAAGCTGACAGTAGGCTGTGAAACGGCCCAATCCAAGAAGGCTGCAAGAAGCAATGCGCAGTGGGGAAGGGAGCCGAAGATGAGGAACATTGCTCATTCGAACTGATCTGCGTACCACCCAAACGCAACGGTGACATGAGCCGCCCTGGGCAAGAACCAAGGGAAACGGCGGCATCAAGGAACGGCGACAGCGAGGAATAGCGGAACGAGGAACGTGAATCGGATGTGACGAACCCGGAACGGGTAAAGAAAGGTTGGCGAAGACCCGTCAGGAGTCGGAACGGGAGTGTGCGGAACGGGAACGTAGGACCCGAGATGTAGCGTAGTACTAAGTGTTGAGTGACCCCGGAAGGAGAACGGAAGATGGGAGAGATCCTAAAAGAACGGCCTCAGCGCAAGATGAGCTCGGAACGGGCGAAGCGGAACTGTCCATGACAGAATGAATAAATTCCATTGATGCACTTGTGTGGAACAAACGGCCACCAATGAAGCAGGAATGAAGGTAACGTTCATCCGTGGGATGGCGGTATGCGGAATGGAACGTGGAATCCTGTGCGGAACGTCGAAGAGGATACTCAAAGAGCGACCACGCGTGGCGATCGCCTTAGGAGAAATGATGCTGACAGGACGCTGCGCTGGAACCTTTATAAGCTGGCCCATGCCAGCGCATGCACAGTACCGTACGAGCCCGGCAGGGAAGACAACGCTCAAACTTCTAGGGGAATAAATGCTTAAAAGGGGGGAAACTGCTATAAAACAGGTAATTAAATTTTTGTCCGCTATAAAAAGAACATTTTGCTGGTCCCCAGGCAGACCGGCTAAAAATGGTTTCTTTTGCTGTATAGTACATTACCTGTCAATTTTTGCATTATTGTCTCAATGATGCCGCTTGATGCTTTATACTTGAATAGCTGCCTCAGTTGCCCTACCGCGCATACGCAGCCCTCCCTATAAAGGGTGCGTGTTCGGGGAGCTCGTCATCACTTTGTCTCTCAATTGTGTCAAAAGGTTACTTGAGAGGGGAGGCAGGGTGGGCCTAAGGTAATGCATTTTTACAGCAAAAGAAACCATTTTTAGCCGGCCTGGCTGGGGGCCAGCAAAATGTTCTTTCTTTATGCTGTGAAAAGTGCAGTACCTGTCAATTTTTACATTGACAGGCCGACCTCGTTAAGTACGGTGGTGGGCACCTTTTGACTGAGTCCCTGGGGTACTGGGGCTGCTGTCACCCATCACCGTTTTTCTCCATTCCCTCACAACTATTATTTTTATTTTTTGGAAATTGGAGAGGCAATTGATTACCAAGAGGAGAGGAAATGATTGTTGGTATTACCTTTGATGAACGAGGCTTATGTCTTGACTTGCTTCAATTGTGCCGGGTTCATGAGAGCAGGAATTTGATGGTGGAGGAGTAGTTGTTGATTGGTGGGCCGGCTGGTTTTTTTTTGTGATTTCACCATAGGAGGATGGGCAATGGTTGTCGAGTTTTAGTGGGTGTATGATTTCACCTTTTTTTTAATAGAAACGGTGATTGAGCTAGTTTTTTTTTTTTTTTAAAGGAGTTATGGATGGGATTACTGGTGAGAGGAAGAGTTGTGGAGACTGTAGAGGTAACCCTTGGCTTTGTTGCGGCACGAGGAACACGGAATGTCAAGTGTTTGTGCTGCTGATAGTGGAGAAAGATCCAGATGAAGTGGGGTGAAGATGGCGTCGTTGTCAAACTGCTAAAGTGAGAAAGCTCTTAAATATTGGTCACGAGCTGTTGCTATGCTTTTCCATGTGTTTAAGACAGGGTCAGATTGGTAGTCCTGTAGGTGGTCGACAGGGGGTGTGGTAGAGACGATGTCTTCGTGAGGAGGCTCGATTTAGGTTAGGGGTTTCGACGGAAGGATGTGTGGGTCAGATGGTTGGGCTAGGCTAGGGTGATGAAAAGGACCTGGGTGTTTGTAAGAAGGTTTCCAGGATTTTTTCCAGTTTAGACGGGGTGGAGACCATGTCATAAATGATTCTGGCTCAGCGATTCCTTGATGTGGTGGTGGCAGAGATGATGACCTCTTCTTTTTTAAAGTGTGTGGGAGAGTAAGATTGATGATGTGGAGGAACTGATCGTTGTTGGTGGCATGTAACCTGTCGATTTGGGATTTGAGATCTTGAATTTGTTTACGTTGGCTTGTAATGCGCCTCTGCCAAGAACGGAGAATTGGCTTCACCCGTAGGCAGTTGGTATCCAGTTGGATTTTGGATGTTTCCTTTAACTTAAGTTTGTGTTTGATAGTTTTAGAGATTTCTCTTTGGTCGATCTTGAAAAGCTCGTCCAATTCGGAGGTGAACGGATGATAATCCTTGGCTGAGTCTAATGAAGGATTTCTGGGGGGGGGGGGGGCGTCGTTGTCAGAGTCGGATGAGGACTGAGGTAAACGAGGAGAGTGGAACATAGGTCAAGGGATGTATGGTTCATCTTTGTTAGGTGAGTAAGGCGTTGCAGGAACTAAATTAGAACACTGTTCATCAAAAAAAGGAATGCTTACTTCCTGTGGGGATGACGGATTGTCGATAACCTGAGGTCAGAGGAAAGGGGTCTTCTTGTTCGTGGTCTTGTTCCTGGAATGCCTGTCGATCTTCCGGAGTTTCATTGGGTGTTATTGTAGGCGAATCTGTTGAAATTGGCGACGTCAACCATGATTGTTAGGACATTGGTGTTGCGGATGCAGAGGAATTTTCTGAGTTCCCGGGAGTAGAGGGTAGTTTTGAAATTATGGTCGGAGGCCGGGATTTCTTTGATGAAGGAGATTTAAACGGGTTCTTGGTTTTGGCGTTCTTTTGCTCTTTCCGTTTTGCAGAGAAGAGTTGGAGTGCAGAGATCATCTTCCAATCTTCGTAGGGAATTTGAATGCAGATGGGACATGGATTATGGTAAAAGTTGCACTGACGATGGTACTGGCACACGGTGACGTGGGGATCCTTCCCGTGTTGATTTTTAAGACTAGGGCAATTGCATGAGCCCGGATCTTGGATTAAAGGCAGATGACCAGAATAAGGATCCTTTAGGGGAGGCAACGACGGGTTTATAGTTTTTACCATGATTATGAAGCACAGTTGAAGGGAATTGAAACGGTTGGGTGCTAGACAGCGTCAGAAAAGTGTACAAAGGAACGCGGGGAGGCGGGAACGGAAGAGAGCCTCAGTTTGGATACGACGTCAAGGAGTGGGGAGATCATGACCGAAAGGCGTGGTGCTCTTAGGCGCATTTATGCAGCGACTCCCTTTGCATTCTCGCAGCTAGAACTCAATCGCGATGGCAAAGGTAACATTGCCATGGTAACAACGCTAGATGGATTAGCTAAATCCGACATCGTTTGAGTAAATACTTGCAGTCTTATAATCCGTGCCAATAATATAAAGAATTCCTCATGACGAAATAATTTTTCAAACGCTTCTGAACACACGTTATTTGCCGTTTTCGTTGCGAGGCGGCAGACATAAAACTGCCGCCATGTTGGAATTTGAGGTGATTTCTAGCTTTTAGCTGCGAAAATGCAAAAGCGAGTGGTTTTGTAAACGTGCCCTTATGCAGGTGGAGGAAGGCCAGAGCTTGAAGAGTGTGCGGATGACCGAAGAATGGCAGCCGGCTGAGATGGGTGAGGAGTGGCTTTCGAGGTAGAAGGACAGCAGCGGTTAAGGTAGGGATACTTGGCAATCGACCTCTGAAAGTGTCGGGGAGAACTTGAGAGGTGGGAGGTCGACCGTGTAGTGCGAGAAGAGATCGGATTGCTTGTGGGGCATGCCGTTGATCCCAACTTGGGGTGAGCCTGGTAATGAAAAGGCAGAATGATGTGGAGACAGCTTTCGTGCATACTCCTTTCCTTTACTTGTTTTTTTTTTTTGTGTGTAGGCAACGTTCGGATCCGGGTGGACGATCGATGGACGTTGACGGCGGTCGGCGGGTAGATGGGGTTTCCATAAAGACCGAAAGAGGAGAGGTCGACATGTTGGTGTGAGGCGTTGACCGAAAGAGCTTCGTTGTGGCGAACTGGGGTGAAAACGAGGAGTCCCGGCCGTGGGACAACGGATCACCCAGCAGTGGAAGGGTCTTCAGCTTGTCGAAAATAACGGCGTCATGGCGAACAGACTTGTCACTTCGAGTTCAATTGGGAAGAAGAGATAGGGTGATGGGGATGACCGAAAGGGAGGCGGGCGGAGCCGAGGCCAGTTGATGGCCGAAAACGTCAGCGACCAGCATGATTCGACTACGACTAGGTGAGAAGAAATCGTTGGGGAAGGAAGTGATGGTCAGAGGATGAGTACTGGTGGCTGAAGGTAAGTGGGAGCGGCAGAGAAGCCCCTATTTACAGGATGGAGAGATGCTATGGTCGGGGTTGGATGGGAAGAAGCGTTAAGGCCAACGACGACATGCGTGCCCCATGTGGAGTAGGTCGTGTAGAGGTTGTGGTGAAAAAGAACGGTAGGCGTGATGACCGAAAGAGCAGCAGGTGTGTTCGGGAGATGACCGAAAGGAGATCAATCCAGGAAATCGGAGACGAGGCGACGTGGGTGTGTAATGGGAGAGACACTTCAGGCCGTCGATGACATGTGTGGCCGTGTGTGGCTGGTTGTGAAGCGGTCGTCGCAGTTAGAAAAAAGGTGGGCCTGATGACCGAAAGGTCAGTTGGTATCAAAGGGAGATGGCCGAAAGGAGTCCCAATAGGTGAAGGGACGAGACGCCGTTGACGACCGGTAGGATGGGAGGAGACGTCTAAGTTGTTGACGACATGTACGCACCGTGTGGAGCCGGTCGTGTAGTGTTCGTTGCAGCCGGGAGAATGGCGGGTATGATGAGACATTAGCAGCTGTCTTCGAGAGATGATGTCGAGGCTGATGGCGACATGCGTGCACCGTGTAGCGGTGGTCACAGCCAAGCGAGCTTCCTCGGGAGATGACCGAAAGGAGTCGAGACCTAGTTGACGGCTGGTAGGACGGGGAGATGGACGTGTAGCGTTTGTCACAGCCGGGAGAACGGCGGGCATGATGACCGCGGCGTAGCGGGTGTCTTCAGGAGATGACCGAAAGGGATCTAAGCCGAAAAGTGAGAGACGAGGCGTCATCGACAGCAGGTAGGTAGAGAGGAGGTGTCGGAGCCGACGGCGACGTTCACGTACCGTGTTCAGTCGGTCGCGTAGTGGTCGGTGCGGCTGGAGAGGAAAAGGGCGGCATGATAACCGTGAAGGCAGGAGGTGTTGACGTATGTGGCAGAAGGGAGGCCGGCCGAAAGACACGGAACGAGACGTGAACAGGCACCAAGTCTTTGACGACTTGCACGGTCCGTGTGGAGTTGGGCGTGTAGCGGTCGACGCAGGTGGGAGGAGACGAAACATGTTGACCGAAAGGATAGAAGTCATCTTCTGGAGGTGACTGAAAGGAGTCTACCGAAAAGGAGAGGACGAAACGTCGTTGGCTGTTGGTGGAATGGAAAGAGGCATCAAAGCTGTTGGCGACATGCACGCACTGTGTGAGGTCAGTCGTGTAGCGGTCATCGTAACGGGAACGGTTAACTTGGAAAAGGTGGCTGGGGGATCAACGAGGTGAGTGAAAGGAGAAAAACAATGGGCAGCTAGCTGTCGACAACGCTACAGCTTGAGACAAAGAGATGACGAGCTCCCCGAGCACGCACCCTTTATAGGGAAGGCCGCGCATGCGCAGTAGGGCAAATGAGGCAGCTATTCAAGTCTCAAGCATCAAGCAGCAGCATTGAGACAATGTAAAAATTGACAGGTACTGCACTTTTCACAGCATAAAGAAACTAGGGATTAAACTTTAGATAGCTGTACTGGTAAAAGTTTTGAAATCTGTAAAGTTGCTATCCGTGAATCTTTGTTGATAATATAGTTCATTTTTCTATCTTAAAGAACTTTAATGTGTTCATTTAATAATTCAAAAGAATAACTAACACTGGACTTACCCTGCTCGCGCTGGCCTACGACCACGGCCCTGCGTCCGCGTTGAAAAGGGTTCGTAATCGTCATCGTCATCGTCATCGAGTGAAGCCTCTTTTTCAGATTCTTCCTGAAGAAACAAAAAAAATAACTCTTTAAATGATTGATTATATGAAAACAAATCACCCGAAAGCTTCAAATATTCTAGGGCAACACTATCACCTAATATCTGAAGAACTATAAACGCACAACTTGCAGAAAGTGTGGCTCGTGGAGGTTATATTCACAATCTTAAGGCTCTACCATGGCGGGAAATCCCTTTTTACCTCCTAACTACAATTACAACCATTTTTGACTTTCACTGGAATACATTCGTAATATAAAGCCAATTATGGGAGAAAATATGGCACATGAACGAGAATTCTTTTTCCTATTCCTCTTTCAACATAATTACAGTACAAATAAATTAAATGAACTT
>JAHWFP010220237.1:0-22639 GCA_023313725.1 Lithobius niger | reverse complement strand
CAACTTCTATTTTCCCCTAACCTACAAAAGACAATGAGCTTGACCAAGAGAAGGGGGTTTTGGGGAAAGAAAAGAAATGCTAAAGCAAGCTTCAGCAGGTGATGAACGCCAAACTTTGGAGAAAGCCCAACACAGTAGCCAACCGATTGTAATTTTCTCAAAAGTAAGTTTTGTAAGTCACTAATAATAGAATAGGAAACATCGCCTACATACAAAAGGAGGGGGAGGAGAGGAATGCGGGGAACGAATTACTTATTGCATGATACGCACTTAAGGGTTAGGTTCTAAAATGACCTGAGGTTCTAAAATGACCTGAAGTAAAAAAAAAAATCACAGGGTACAGGCGGCATTAAAGACTGGCTTTGCTATCTACAATATACACTAATCTGAGTAAGAAATAAATTATCCCGACTGGGACTCAAAACATAGGCCTTCCCATCTACCCGACGTATTTTGGATACACTAACAGCTTATATAAACACATATTTGCTCCCTTCCCGTCTAACTCTTACGCTTTAAATAGCACACAGCAGCTTCATGCGGAAATTGTAGGGGGAGGAGCACCAACTAAAATATCACTGTCGGTCGGTAAAATGCACCCCAGTAGGTCGGGAGAACTACAAAAAGCAAAAAAAAAAGTACCCTCCAAAGTTCTCTGCCCTAGCCCCCCCCCCCTCATAAATACCTAGATCTGCCCGTGCTGTAAGTGATCCACATTTTAACAAACAAGGGGCTACAGCGACTATCTAGTCGCATTGGTCTTCTGTACAGTTCGTCCACTTCCAATGTTGAGACGTACATCTCTATCATGCACTATCAACAGCTATCTCTAATATATAATCTAAAAACAGTAACCATCAGAATTGCCCGTTACAAATGTGTTAGCTTTTAAGCTTATTTTACGTTTTAGGCGTAATATTGTCAGCGTTTAGGCCTAATTTACAACTTTAATTTCGTAAGTAGCAACTAACGGAGATTTGGATTGTATACAGTACGCCTATTCATTTTTGCAACACGGTATGCCTCCCCGCACACAGTTACAGTGTTACAACGTAATGCGCAACGTAGCCTAATCTAGATCAGTGGTAGTAGGGAAGAGACAGGAGAAACGCTGCAGCGACTCGTAGCAACTATTGACGTTGCCATGGTAACGTGATTTTAGATCTAATTTTCATTTTTTAAGCTTAATTTTTTTAACGGCAGTTTTGGTTTCGTAAGTAGCAGATAGGCCTAATGGAGAATTTGGTTCGATCGTAAGCCTATTCATTCATGCAACAATGCGACAAGACTCTTTAAACGAAGCTAAATTGTTTTTGTTTTTAGGACTGCGTTAACACAAATCTTTAGGATTTCAATTCGACGATGAAATGTTATTATTTAATTTAGTTACGTCGAAGAAGTCTATTAGCTATAAGGAGGCAACGATGTTTTAATTTGCCATGTTATTTAACTAACTTTTGACACTGAATCGAACGTTGTAAACATTGGTCGTCAATTTCTGGTACCGTTGCGAAGTTGAAAAAAGCGACGGACGGACGGACGGACAAAGTCGTTGCAATAGTCTTCTCAGCCGGTACGGCTGTATAGAAGACTAAAAAGAAAACCTTAAACATTTGTTGGAAACGTGGCCTCCAGAGCCTGATAAGACACTACAGTACCAGAAATTGCTTCAACTTCTGGGGATCTGCCCGAGACCCTGCTGGGGGAATTTCACAGTGCTCCCTCAGACCCCCCTAGGTGATTTGGTTAAGCCGTACCACTTTTAATTTGCTTTCTACGGCCCTGGCTGCAACAATTGGTCCCAGCCGGTGTAGTCCCGTTTCATCTCTTGACATGTCTCAGGTAGTGGAGGTGAAGGTTGTTGAGTGACGCCAGGATGCGGCTTGAAGGATTTCTTTTATGGGTATAGAGTTATGGTATGCCCATGAAGTGGAGATCATTCTAACCTCGTGTGCAGTTGCTCTTTCTCTGGTTAAGTTGGCTTTGTCGTATGCGATGTCGATCGTCTTCCTAATCCAACAGGAGATCATGGCGGCCTTAGTTTCCCCTGATTGAAGGTCGACGGGTAGGAACAATTGGTTTCTGCCTCTGCGAACGTCGTCGTGTTGAGTTCTCGTGAGGTAGAAGCGGAGAGCACGGATGGGGCATAGAAGACGTTCAGGTTCATTTCCTGCGAGGCTTGAAAGGACTGGGAACGTGATGGGTTTAGGGGGTTCTGAAGGTTTTTGTGTTTTGGCTCGAAATCCTGTCCTTGGGTAGAGGGTTACTGAGAAGTTTGGGCCGAATATGCAGTAGGTTGGATCTGCTGAGAGTGCTTGTATTTCAGAGCAGCGGGCGCTGGCGGCCAGTGTGACAAAGAGGAGAGTCTTCCTGGTTAGGAGGTAAAGGGAGCTGTCTTGCATAGGTTCGTAAGGGGATTCCATTAGGGACTGTAGAACGATGGAGAGATCCCAGTCAGAGGTGAGACGCCTTGTGGTTGGTCGGTCGTTTTCGAAGGAGCGAAGGAGGGCGGAGATGCGATCTAGTCATCCGGAAGGTTGGTTTTGTTTGCTGCTTTGAAAACTAAGTTCAGAGCAGAGCGGTAAACGAGGATGGTTGAGCCTTAGAGTTTGTCGATGTCGAATAGCTCAGTAAAGAACCTTAATAGTTCGGGAAGAATGGGGTTGATTGGATTAATTTCCCTTGCGTAGCACCAATGAAACCATTTGGACCAGTGACTGTCATACATCTTGTTTGTTTGTTGAGTCTCTTGTGGCTTTTGAGGCAATTCGGGCGGCATCGTCTTTATGAATTCCAGCCTTTTTGAGGAGTTTAGGTTTGGTAGGTTTGGGTGAAGCTTCGAGCCCTTTTGTTGAGATAATAGATCTGGAAGAAGAAGGCTTCTTGGGGTGTCGATTAGTAGAGACAGTAGGTGTGGAAACCACGGAGCTAAAGGCCAGAGGGGGGCTATTAGGATGAATAGGCTTTGGATTTCGCCCGCTTTCTGCAATACCTGTGGGAGTAGCTTGAACGGAGGGAACAGGTATGCGTAGAGGTTGTGCCACGGGTAGGTCAGGGCGTCGACTGCTAGGGCTTGGTCGTCGTGGATCGGACTGATGTAGTGGAAAAGTCTGGCATTGTGCCTCGTGGCGAATAGGTCTATCATGGGTGTTCCCCAGATTGTGAAGAGAAATTCGCAGATGGACTTCTTGAGGCACCATTCCCCTGTGGGGGGGGGAGGGGGGGAGCGTGAGGAGAGGGTGTCTGCAATGACGTTCCTGTTCCCTGGGATGTGGAGGGGGAGTAAAGTGATGTTGTTCTGGATGCAGACATTTAGAATTTCGGACGTCAGGTTGTGTAGGAGTCTGGACCTTGTTCCACCTTCTTTCCTTATGTAGTAGGCAAAGGCCGTAGAGTTTTGGTTTTGGAATGGATGCACGACGCACGTGCTGTAGGAGATCCTCTACTCTGTCGAGGGATGGGGAGACTTGGGCCGATGAGAGATTGAATAAGGCTCCGAGGAACGTGAATTCCTGTTGATGAGTGAGACGTTACTTGGGGTAGATTACGTCGAAGCCCAGGCGATTTAGGAGGTTGATGGTGAAATCCCTGTCTTTGAGAGCCGGATGGGGTCTTGATTGTAAAGGGCCCAGTCGTCGGGATATGCACTTGCTTTGATTTGGTATTGGTGAAGATGGGCTAGTATGGGTTTTAGAACCATGGTGAAAATTCTTGGGGTTGCGTTTAAACCGAAAGGGAGACAGCGAAATTCGTACACCTGCTTGTTGTAGATGAAGCGGAAGAACTTTGTTGAAGACGGGTGAAGTGGAATGTGTAGATAGGCGTCTTCTAGATCGATTAAAATCGTTCAATCGTTCTGTTTGAAGGACAGCCGGATGGTGTCTTAGAGTCTCCATTTTGAAGTGTGGGTTATCTATGAATTTGTTTATTGGTGCCATGTTAAAAATTAGTCACAGGCCGCCCGATTTTTTCGGGCGTGTGAAAATGGCGCTGTAGAAGCCTGGTCCCGGATTCTTGCATATGGCTATTGCTTTCTTCGTTAGGAGAAGAGATAGCTCGGTTGATAGGGCGTGAGAGACTGGAGTCGTGAAGTTCCACGGAGGGCTCGATGCAAGCGGAGGTTTTGTGATGAAGGTCGGCCGAAAGCCGTTTTTGATGACCGAAAGGACTTGAGGGTTGCGTGTGAGCGTTTCCCAGGCCGGGAAAAAATGGCGGCGTCTTGCCCCGACTGGGAAGCGGGAGAGACGTTGAGCGTCATTGTTTGCGGTTAGTGCTGCGGCCGCCGGGAGAGGAGTAGCACTAACCACAGGCTTCCGTAGGTTTTGGCCGAGTCGATCGCATGACGCTCGTCTTACTAACTTGAAAAGCTGACTACTTGGGCCCATCGCTCTACCCACTGCCTGGATTCTTCAAACTAAAGGTGTTGTGCTCCGCATTTGTTCTTCTTTTTAACATTTTGTCGTCGTTTTGGCGGTTTTCTGTGTGCTTGAACTTGGTCTTGTTTACCTCCGACGTGCGGGCCTTCCTACGGAATCTTAGAGGGAACGTTACACTTCGTACAATTTTTGAAAATTTTTGAAAATTCAAAAAAAAAAATGGATCTTTCTACTTCACCATGCATGACGGATTTTGACCTTGTTAATCGTGTGTTTCCCAACCCAGCAAGAAATAGAAGATCAACCATTTTTTTTGATGCCATTGATTCCCAAATTAAATGCCATATCCCGGATCGTTGTGAATCCACCCCGACCACTTTGATCCCTCATGATGAGGGCCTTCGAATTGCGACTGAGAGACTTAATATGCGTTTGGACTGCTCAAACATTGAAAATGTTTAGACTTATTGTCCATTGACTGCAGACTCTCTGACCTTCAGTGCTCTCTTGCAAAGACTCATCAAGCCAAGACGCCAGAGGTGACTCAGGAAGGGCTGGTATTAGAAATAAACTCCCTTCTGGAGTCGCATCTTCAACTGGTCAGGGCCGACATAAACGCTCTGCGCTCTGATTTTTTTTCATTTCTGGCAACCCATTCCGCTAGTCTTGTCTCCTCATTGGAAGCAAAGTTGGATAACACTTTTGAGAAGTATGTGTCAAATCAAAAACACAATTCTGTACCGATCAACACCGTGCCTTTTGACCAGCAGTGCACCAAAACATTCGGCGTCTCAACAATCCTGTCTGTCACGGATGAAAACCTCGTGCTCCACTCAGCACACTTGGACATCTCTACCTGTAAATCGTCATCGAATGAGTGAGTAAGTGATGCTGCTGCTGGCTTAAACCTAATTCAGGAGGGGGACCAAAAGATTCACCCTAATATAACAAGTCGCCGAAAGAAGAAAAACGCATCCCACTCAAATCGCCGTAATTCTACTGCCACCAAATCAGCAAAGATGATGACCGAGCCCACTGAAAACCAAGCCACCGTGGACACCCTGTATAATCCGTCCAAAAATGTATCGTCCCTGTGTGATAAGAAAAACGAGCATAGAAATCAACACATCGAAGTGAATAAATTGAGAGACTGTTCTGCCACTGAGCAGGCTTCTGGGTGGACTAACCAGTCCGTCATCGTCGGTGACTCCCATGTTAGGTCTCTTCGTGGTAGCTCAAACCTAAAATCTGTCACCTTGTGCTGGCCAGGCCTTGAAGCTAAACAGTTACTTTCGCACGTAAAAGAATTTACTGCCTCCACTGATGAAAACACTGCTTTTGTCATCTGCGCTGGGTCTAATGACATAAACTCAGAAAGCCCGACTACCATCGTAAATACCTTGGCACAGATTGCCAGGGATATAAAAATTGTTCGCCCACAATGCTCTATTTCTTTCATTGGACTTTTTCCAAGATTGCACAAATCTATGCACATGGAAGATGAATTGGTGACCACAACAAATATGATCCTGAGGCAACTCTGTGTTGACGAGAACTATAATTTTGTTTGCATTGATTCCCATCTCTGTTCAGATAACACTCTTACTGCACGTGATGGCCTCCACCTCACTGCTAAGGGCAAAGCTTGCCTTCACAACGAAATTGTCTCACTTCACTGCCACCCGGAAAACTAATGGTGTTAACTGGGAAGGATACGCCCACAGACTGTCTTCCTGTCACAGATGTCAACCCCGCTCGTGTTCGTCAAACTTGTGGACTTTCTTGTGTCCTTATAAATGCTCGGAGTGTTGTTAAAAATGGTGCACACTTATCTGCCCTTCTGGCGACTAATTCATTTGATTTGTTATTTATTGTTGAATCTTGGCTTAAGCCGTCGATTACCGACGCAATGGTTGTGGGTCGCTTCGGCTACGAAATAATTCGCTTTGATCGCGCTTCGCATGGTGGGGGCTTGGCGGTCCTGTATCGGGTAAATTTGGCCATCCATTGTGAGGTGAGATCCTCTAAGGCTGAGGCGCTTTTAATTATTATGCCGCGTCTAAACCTTAAATTTATCCTTGGGTATTTGCCAAACAGTTACTGTAACGTTTCGGTTGAAAACCTGGGTCAGTTTATCGTGTCCAACATTGATACCAGGTACCAAAATGTGATTGTTGGTGATTTTAACCTTTCAACTGTGGAGTGGGACCACCTTACCGCATCAAACTTGAATCACCGAAATTTCTTAGATATAATCCGCCCATTGGGACTTACACAATTTGTCCTACAACCCACCCGTGGTGAAAATATACTCGACGTTATTTTCGCCCAGGATGAGTTTCTAATCTTTGATGTTGATGTGAGTGAACATCTTGGGACTAGTGACCATTGTATGGTTACTTTTTCTGTCAACTGCGCAGAATTTGGTAATTTACCACCTCCTGCCCACATGGGTAAGATTGATTTCAATGCTCTTCGGAATAAATTGAGCCTAGTGAACTGGCATGTGGACGTGTTCCGCTCTTGCGATGGGGTGGACTCGACCTGGTCCAGGTTTTTGGAAATTGTTGATAAACAGGTCAGAAGCTCTCGTGGTAAGCCAACCACGAAGCGTGGAATAGGTGCTCGCTTGCCAGCTTATATTAGAAGGGTTGCCAGGCGAAAACTCGTCAAGTGGCAGCGTCTTCGTGTGTCACAGACAATGGAGGACCGTATTGGTTATAACTGCTTGGTTGAGGAATATGATCACCTTGTTTCTGATTGGCGTTCCTCACAGGAGATCAAAATTATTAAAGAAGGAAACCTTTCTGCTCTGTTTCGATTTTACCGCTTTCAGACCGGAAAAAAGCGTGGACTACCTCCTCTAAAGTTGAATAACAATTATATTACGGACGAACCTGATAAGGCAAATCTTTTTAATTCTTTTTTTGCTTCAAACTGTATTGTGGATGATAATGTACTCCAATGTGGTCCCCCGGTTTCGAGTTTACCGATGAGCTTCTGTAACGATGTCGCTTTTTCTTCTTGTCTTGTGCGGTCTGCCCTGATGCATTTAAAACCTAGCCACTCTGTGGGCCCTGACGGATATTCTGCTTTCTTCTATAGGCAGGTCGCAAACGAGATCTGTGTCCCTCTTTCGCATATTTTTCAACTTTCTTTTGACAATGCATCCATCCCTACTATGTGGTCTACTGCAAACGTCGTCCCAATTTTTAAGAAGGGGGATCCCGCTGACCTCAAGAATTATCGGCCAATCTCTATAACATCCGTCCCATGTAAAGTCATGGAATCGATAGTTAAAAACCATATGTTACCTATCCTGCTGAAAAATGGCCACCTTTCTAATGACCAGTTCGGATTTTTGCCTGGCCGCTCTACGACGTGCCAGCTGCTTCGCTGTCTCGATCTCTGGACCGAGGCCCTTGATGTGGGCGTCCCATCAGACGTAATTTACTTCGATTTTAAGAAGGCCTTTGAATCCGTCGTCCACTCCAAGCTTCTTCTTAAGCTTGAATGGCTTGGCATTTCTGGTTGCCTGTTGGGGTGGATAAAGGGTTTTCTCGTCGGTAGATCACAAAGAGTCAGGATTGGTGAATCGTTTTCGAGACCTGCCACCATTAGTAGCGGTGTCCCCCAGGGATCAGTACTGGGGCCATTGCTTTTTGTGATCTTTCTAAATGATCTTCAATGTGAACATCTTTCGACATATCAGTTCAAATTTGCCGACGATTTTAAGCTGGGGGGACAGGTGGTTGACCGGGTTTGTGACTCTGCCGCCCTTGTCCGGGGGATTGAGGCTGTTTCCCATTGGAGTGGGACATGGCAGCTCCCTCTTTCAATTGAGAAGTGCCAAGTTTTTCACATTGGCCGGCGGGAAACCGTTAGTCCTTACTTTTTGCATGATCTCCCACTTCCTGGGGTTCTCGAGATAAATGACCTAGGTGTCCACCTGACAACAGATTTAAAGTCATCAACACACTGCAACCTTATAGTTGCAAAATCTTTTAAACGTCTTGCTATCGTGGAACGTTGCTTTTTGTCCGGTAACATGCTTGTAAAGACATGGGCCTTTAAGGTTTTCGTGAGACCGCTTCTTGAATATGCAAGTCAGGTTTGGTTACCTTACCTATTAAGGGATATCGATCTTATTGAGTCGGTGCAGCGTGGCTTCACAAAGCGGCTACCTGGCCTGAGGGACCTGTCCTACGGTGAACGTCTCCTTCGGGTTGGTTTAGAGTCACTTGAGCTGCGCAGACTGAGGGCAGACTTGTGTACGACTTTCAAGATTGTTAGAGGTTTCTTGGCTGTCGACATGCCTTTCTTTGACCCCAGCCCTGTTACGAAGACTAGGGGTCACTCCTTAAAGTTGGCAGTGGTGTCTGCAAACTTGCAGTGTAGAAGACACTTTTTTGGGGTGAGGGTGATCCACCCATGGAACTCCTTGCCCGAGCAGACCGTGAGTGCATCCTCTGTGAAAAGCTTTACAGCTCTTTTAAGGAATTCATGTCTCAAGCGCTTTTTGAAACGACCAGAATTTGTGCTGGATCCGCTGGTTAACATGCGCGTTTGCTAACTCCTGTTAAAGACTGGACAGGAATAAGCGGCCTTGCCCTTCCTGCTCCATGCCATCTATGTATGGTTAAACCTCATATTATTATTATTATAGTAGCGGCTACGGCGGTCGGGAGTTGCCGCGCGTTTCTGGTTGTGTCGTTGATTCGAGCAGGGTCGTGGCTGTCGGTCAGACCGAAAGGGCTGGATCTTGGTGGATGAACTGCCGTTGCGAGGGTTGCGGGCGGGGATAGTGTTGGTTCGAGAGGCATGCGGTTGCCTTGACCCCTGCTTGATTTGGATGGCCGAAAGGCTTGTCTGTCCTGACGAAATGGTTTGGGTTTGCGAGAGATGTTCAGATGCAGGCGAGTGACGGATGAGGCCGCGGAAGAGAGTATCGGACTCGTGAATGGGTTGGTTTCGTAAGCGATGCTTAGTTGAGTCATTAAGATTGTGAGCTGATTTGAAGGCTGCTTCTCTCAAGAGTAGAGTGTTAATAAACAGTGCCCGTGTGGCCCAGTTGACCGAATGGATGGTTGCAAAACTCGCTTTTTGGAAAAGGTGTGATATTAGTGTTGATAGGTTACGAATTTCTTCGGGGCTTGAGTCGACCGAAAGCTTCTCACAAAGAGCGTTAACGGCCGTGTTCAGGACATCAGCTTGTGAAGCGGCACGTAGGCTTAGACGGAGGCATTTGTCGTTGTCATATAATACAAAGGAAAGGACTTCAATTCTTTTGGGGATGGAGAGGGCTGTGCCGAAATCCATTTTCACTTCACTGAACGCGATAAGTATCGAAGTTCTTGGGGTTGGTGGCGCCATCGCCACTTGGACGGAAGAGCTAGATTCCCGGCCGGGACAAGGGGCTGGAGTTTCCGTGTCGAGCGTTAAGGGTTCGCCTTTACCGAGAAGGGAGCCGCCGTTCTGAAGCAGGCCGGTGAGGAAGAGTTGTAGACTGTCCCAAGAGGTTGCGGGGTTTTGCGTCTTTTTCGCGTAGAGCGAAACCGAAACCAGTCTTGAGGCCTATGTTGATGACAGGTGCATTGGCTGACTCGGTTGGCTTGTCGACGGCCCTTTTCGAACAGGGTCGTCGAGCCATGGAATAGTCTACTACCGGAACTGATTGAAGCAAGGAGTGTAAACGGGTTTAAACGGGGGTTGAAAACTATAAATTTATCTAAATATTTAAAGTGTTTTTAAATAATTAAATACACAAACGCATACACAGTTGTACATTTTTTTTAAGTGATCATTTTAGTGTTAAAAATATCGGTTAGGGAAATTTTTATTGATCCAGCTGGGTATCAGCAGACACCAGTCGACTTTTGCATTCATTGCAAAAAATTTTATTATTATTATTATTTTTATTTTTATTAAGATGACAATTGGCTTTGGCCAAGCTTTAAACTACAATGCATTATTTTATTATTTTATAAGAAACATTGACAATGATACGCCCCTCCCCCCTTCCTATCACTTGTCCCTCACGTTTGGCGATGCCATCGGGGACCATTGTGTCCCTGGTAGGGGGGGGGGGATTGAGGCTTAATGGCGTGGTAGGTCTAACCTTGGTGGTAAGGCATTCGTGACCCCAACCAAATACCATCAAGCCTTTCTCTGCAGCCTAGCAGTAGCCGTCGTTTTAAAATTTTAAACTATTAAACTTAAGTTAATTAATATTTATTTATTATTTTTTATTTTTTTATTCATTTAAAAATTTTGGTTTTAACATCGGATGGCAGTCAGTGACCACCAGGTCCTTGCCATTCCGGTTGCGTTTGCAACAAACCAATATTACATATTACGGTGTCTTCTACCATTTTGAGGAGAGAGGCCGTGGGGGATAGTCGGGTCATCGGTGTTATCCTCCGGAAAGTGGATGTGTTTTGTCGGAGGCGTGCGCTCGGGGTGATCTTGAGCGGCAGATGCAGGCTCCCTGGCGTTGACCGAAAGGAGATCTTGTTGCCTGCGTTTGGTGGGGATGACGTCATCGGTAAGCGAAAGGAGTTTTCGGCTGTAGTGGATGCAACCGAATCCCACGTGGTAGCTCGGCGTATGGACGAAGTGCACAATGGGGGAGGCATTGGAGTCTTCTCGGTAAATTGACGGAAAACGGAGACGACTAAGACGTGTGCTTCGCTTCGGGTCACACTATGTTCCCTGCGGGATGACTTGGAAGAAAGATCCAAAGGGGAGTTGTTGACTGAAAGGCCAGCTTGAGACGAGGCTTCCTTGAGCTTGCGTTTGGCTTCTCGGAAAAGCAACTTGGCGTTTCTGAGATCTTCGGACAAGGCCAAAAGATCGGGAGGCTGTGGAGTGCGCTGGCCGTCTTGCAAGGGGGAGCCGTCTTCGTTGTCGGCGGTATGCAACACCCGTACTGAGTCGGGCGTGCGGCGGTCGCCGTGCATTGTCATGGTCGGCGGGAGAGAGAGTGCAGCATCCGAGGCGGGAGCGATGACCGAAAGGACAGCGTCCATGCTGGATGCTGAAAAATTCAAAATCCTGACCGAAAGGAGCGAGACGAGGTGACGGGTAGGAACCTCTGGAGGAAATTGAATGCCGAGACCAACCACGTTCCCACTTATATAGGGAGGTCTGCGTATGCGCAGAAAGGGTCTTGCAAGCAGGCGTCTATAGACAACGGAAAAACCTCCAGTGGGACATCACATTTGAGGAATGTAATGCTAAAATTATCAGGTTAATATGTTTGGCAAACAAAGAAAGATGATTTTACATCTCTCACAGTACAACTAGGCTCCATTGATGTGACCTCAAGTTCTTCATGTCGCTGTGAAAGAAGGGGACGTAAAGGTTAGGTTAAAGAAACTAACATAGTTTTCTTAAGTAACAAGAATTTTCTTCGTTTATACGTTTGATTTTGATCTGATGGTAGTGGGGGGGGGGAGGGCGCCAGGGGTGGGCGGCCAAAATGTTAGGGGGTGAGCACCCCGTTTGCCCCCCTTAGCGTCGTCCCTGCTCATTTTTTTCTCATGCAGTTTTGTTAGTACGAACCCAAACAAGACACAAATAAGGGTAATAGATAGCGAAGGAACATTGCTTTATACCACAAAATGACACCCGTTCGACATCAAATATATGTCTTGTAGGAGTAAGTTGTATCTTAAGAGATAGGCAACACAGCAGTGAAAGATAGTTAAGGCATGCAACTTGCAATTCACAGCTAACAACTCTAATACAATGCGAAAAACTTAAAATAGAATGATTACAAACTTAAAATCTGACTTCATTTATGCTGAATACATTAGACAATTAGTGTGAGAGAATGAAGATGACAAAGACCATAAGAGTAAGGGTTAAAGAACTGAACCCTGAAGAACACCTCAATCCCCAAACAGAATAATAAGAACTTAAAAAAGCAGCTTGCATCTTTTACTGAATGGGTTATTTTGCATGACAAGTGTTTCTACAATCCTTAGTCAACCATCTTTTCTACAATGTAAATGATAGTGTTATTCTTTTCCAGGATAGTGGACGAAATAAAACATTCATGAAAATCCAGTCCTTTGAAAAATTGTTTTTCAACTAACTGTGGCATTCAACTAAATTAAACGTATGTTGCACTACACAAGGATTGTCATTTAAGACAAATTTTCAAATCCATTCAAATAAAATCGAGGAATAACATCTCCCACTTTAGCAACCTCACCAAAGAGAGAACAACTTTCAAATTCCTGTAAGCTTACAAAACTATCTTTAAAGGATGAATGCGGCGTGACTTATGCCAGAAGGGAGGGGTTACCATCTTGGGTTAGGCCGATGGTGTACCTAAACTTTACCTTTTTGTGCCATCCGGACTTTGGATTCCGCCTAAATTCTGAAACATGCACAAATTGCAGGGAAGCCGACCTTTGTTAACATCTGGTAGCGCTACTTACACTGTATTTTGCCTAATCTTGCTGTTATGTGCATCGATTTGCCAAAAAAGAAATTCACAAACCACCGACACACGTAGAAATAAATTGCTACTGATCAGATGGTTGTAAAACAGAGCCAAAAAATTGGGCAAGGATCCCAATTCATAAACCCAAAATAAAAATGTCCCACATATGCAGAACATCAATCCAAGCTTCATCTGTTTTAAGCCTACCTTGGTATCCTGCAACAACATTAAGGGGAAGAAAATACATTTACAAGATTCTCATGAAACGATGTGCCTGTCATTTGTACAGATAAACTATCGTTAAGGCCATCTGTTGAAAATGCTACTTCAAAAACTTCATAATGCGTTAACAATGAAACCAACATTAGAAGATGGTGACTCTCACTCGGTTTGTGAAGCCAGAACATTACTGGGGGATTGTATTGTGCAACGCAGTACAACAGTATCGCATCCCGGCTTCAAACGAAGATATTGTTAAGAATCTCTAGTTGAAAATCATGGCGAGACAGCGCTAACAAGATATTTCCGCAAAATAACTGGAAAATATAATTGGCTAATTACCTGCCAACAAGACTATTTTTGAATGCTGTGCAAGGACGAGCTATGGTTATGTGTCTACAAGCCAGGTCCACCGATCGAAGCAAGCTGAATATGATGGCAAGCCTCATTCACTACATCTTCCTTAACACTATCAGACTCACGGTCAATGGAGTAAACACTGCATAATATTCTGATGTCTCCAGTAATTTTACATCTACCACTAAATTTCAGGCCAAACACGTAAATAGTGGAATGACTGGTTACAAAGTTGGAGGGCCCCAAACTGGAAGAGCCCCCCCCCCTCCCTCGTACTACTACACGACTGAATACAAGGAATTTACAAGCAATCAAATTAAATTAAGCTATTAACTGTTGCTTGTACCAGCTTTACAATCCAAACAGCTACAGCTTTTCTAAACCAAGAAGTGACCTGGGACTTCAATCAAGTTGTCCTTGACCACTAAGCTTTCAGTGCATGCCGCTAGAAGTAGCACGAGGAATCGGCCTGTAATTTATCTACCTCTAAGGTAGTGCATCACTTTTATTTGCTACGCAGGTCGATGGTGAAGTTTGGAACATTTAGCAGCAGCAAGAATACGGGAAACATTAACGGCCCCCGCGCACTAGACAGCCAGGGCATCGCGGCCAAAAAGCATGGCGATGTGCGCCGTGCCCACATCCGTTTTCCCTTGATTATTCTTGATCACATGGTGAAAATGAACACTTGAGCAAGTATGGTCGCATGCACGCCAAGTCAGCAATGCTACATATACCGTAAGCATTGTCATTGGCCGGAGCGGCTTGGTTGCCTAGTGCGCGGGGGCCCTTACACGATTCGGGAGCTAAAAAACCCGCAAGGAAAGTCAAAGTTGATAACTGCATTCATGCTAACAAACAGCCTGTCTTGGAATCTGAATTTTGAAATGAGACGGCAATCTAAACCGTATTTGTGACAGTCAAGGCACGAACTTAGGCTATGAAAAACCATACCTTTAATGTTTGCTCGTCTTATTAAATCAATTCACGCTTACAGTACGACAATCAAGTTTGCTAGGATTTATTTAAAATAAAAAAAAAATACATTAAGCTAGTCCAGAAGCTGAAAAAACTTTCAAATTTAAGACATATGCGTAATAGGGGGAGGGAAGCCACAACTAAATCATAAGGTTCTGTTTCAGGCATGAAACTCTGCTTGCTTTTACTTTGTTTAGTCTATATTCACTCTTTCGGGAACATACAACTTTTTGGTGGGGTGTTTACCAAGATCTACGGCTTAGTAAATGTCGTACACACATGGTTAGCGAGCACCCATGAGACATGAAAGTAAAAAATGATAGCATGACCTAACATCAATCTATTGATCGCATCAATCCTTCACTGTTAAGTGTGTTGCACACTACTCCATTCCGTTCCGTCACGTCGCAGGCTATCAAATTTCTGTTTGGCTTAAAAACATGTCAATTAGAGGAGCCGCGTGTACCGCTCCGTCCTGTTCCGGGACGACCCATCGGTTGAAGGACGAGATTGCCGAGGGACAATCCTTTCAGTCAAAAACTGATCGCATCAGCGAAATGTGTGCACCTGCCGTCCGTCATCCGTCACACGCCTGCACACAATACCTTTCCCCTACCAAATACAGTTGCCTTCTGGACTTATTTAAAAACGTCTAGTTTCATACTCTGGAACGTAGCAGACGACATTACTCACGTACGGAGGAAAATACTCAATATTCCAGACAGGCAAGAACGATTTAAGAATTCTTGGCGAATTTTCGATAGTCAATTTGCTGTGGATGGAAAAACCTAGCCGACTATCATCTTAAGGCACGTAATAAAAACTACAAACACTACCACCTATTTACAGTCCATTAGATTCAAAATTGGCGTTAACTTGGCCTCCGATATTTACAAGGTAGGTGCGCGACCTTCGTTATTCTCCTCCGTTCGACCTCCTGAGAGGCCTCGATTCCCTGGCAATTCAACACCACGTCCGAGAGAAGGCCGTGCTGATGAATATCCAGGGACCGTCTAACCCTTCAATCCAATTCCTTTTGGATGCTGGTTTCAGAGACCGTCTGAGAAAAAAGTGGAATAACGGAGGCAGTGCATGAGC
Organism: Lithobius niger; assembly: GCA_023313725.1. Classification (NCBI taxonomy): domain Eukaryota; kingdom Metazoa; phylum Arthropoda; class Chilopoda; order Lithobiomorpha; family Lithobiidae; genus Lithobius; species Lithobius niger. Next base: position 7,159 of record JAHWFP010220237.1, on the reverse strand, counting down.
GTCGCGCACCTACCTTGTACATACCTTGTAAATATCGGAGGCCAAGTTAACACTAATTTTGAATATAATGGAATGTAAATAGGTGGTAGTGTTTGGAGTGTTTATTATATGCCTGAAGAGGATAGTCGGCCAGGTTTTTCCATCCACGGCAAATTGACTCGAAAAATTCGCCAAGAATTGTTAAATCGTTCTTGCCTGTCTGGAATATTGCGTATTTTCCTCCGTACATAAGTAATGTCTTCTGGACTTAAATGTCATCATGCCCGAGCGTAAAGAATTAATACCTAATATACTACAACATTCTATTTAATTACCTACTTAAGGTCATTACAAGTCCTTCTTCATTTGCATTGCCAATTTGGGCACGATCAAATTTAAAAGCTCAGCGAGAGGAGCCAGCTGAAACGTTTAGTGAAGGAAGCAATGTGCGCTGAAAATCCATTGCCATCAGTCTTCGGAACGTGACGGAACGGAGTAGTGTGCTACAAGCTTGATGTTATGTAGACTACCCAAAGGCACTGGCAATAATTCCCTAGGATTTTGCAGTCTTTCGTAACGTCCATCATTAGCATCACTGTTAGTACATTTTTTAATATTTTTTTTAAAACACGCAAACACATGCTACATTCTGTATATGTGGGGCATCTTTCTTGTAACTTTCACACGTATAGTTGTCAAGTGTCAGCAGCAATTTCTGTCATAACCTTAAGCCGCAATGAAAGACAATATTGTCCACGTATTCTCTCAACATATACCATTATTACCTCTGGTGTGCTACAAGGTTCTAGCTTGAGCAGTCGTCTTTTCAGTATCTTTTTTGTCTGATCTTCCCACCAGTTTTCTTTTTCATAAAAGCTACACAGCTGACCTCCACAAGATACCCCGCGAAAACTGTTGTGATGTATTTGGGTCGGTGCAACCCCAAAAGGGAATACTTTCGGGGATCGTTCCGGCATCCTACCGTCAATCAAACTGTGGACCTGGATTTATCATCAATAACAACCAAAATATTTCCGATCCGTTGCCTCCACTATCAAAAGGCCAACACTGTCTCCCTCATGATCAGCCACATTATTTCTACGCGCCGTCCGGGCGTTTATTTGAAACTGTTCCTTGTCTTTGTCCAGCCTAACCTCTATAAAAGGATCTCGGTCCTCTTAAGCGCGTGCAAAAACATGCCACCAAGTGTGTCTTAAACTTAGCAGATATCCCGTATCAAAGACGCCTGCATATCCTTAAACTGCCTTCCCTGCGGTGGAAATTCGTTCGTGGTGCCACTATCACCCTCTACAAGATTATGCAACACAGTTACGGAGAGCCAGTTCTTTGCTCCCACTTTCAGATTAATACCTGGATAAACACATACGTGGGTCATCCGCTGAAACTCACGCTTAATAATTACCATGGGCACAAATGGGCGCGTCACATCTTTTTTGCCCGGCTTATTCACATTTGGAACGCCCTCCCTGAGCCCGTTGTACTTACCTCAAGTACCAATGCCTCCAAAAATGCCTTTGATAAACACTTAGCTGAAACTCCTGAACTTGTGTCCTTCTTCAAATGGGCTTGCAGTCTATTGTATTTTTGTATTGTTTTTCCCTTGACTGATTGTTGTTGTCGGTGTTGACAGTTTGTGATCAGCCTGCCTGTCTTGTGTTTTGTTATTTTTGTGTTTTGATTTGTATTGCATTTTGTAATCCACGGAAAGGGTGATTTAATGCCGACCAATTAAAGTTAAAGTTAAGGTAAGACTCCACACAAAAGAAAATTAGTGCTATTCTTGACTGTGGGCTGTGAAAAATGCTCTGGAACTCAAATTTTAGTAAATGTAGTCATGACAGCTTGGCTATACAAACTGCGTCACAACTACATCATCAATAATAGCATTATCCGATCGAAGATTTTCACATCCGTGTAGACCCCAAGTAGAACTGATAATAAACGAGCTACAGGGCAAAACACCCATTTTAAGGCATCGTGGTGGCCATTTTTCCAATATGGCTGTCACAGCAGAAATCAAATTAATGAGGGCTTTTAGTCTTGTTCAAAGTCGTAGTTTCGGGAAGCAGTCAGCAAAATTCTCTCTTTTGGAATTATTTCAACTATTTCAGGTTTTTTAGACTCAGTTCGCCTGGAGTATTCTTCTCTCCCTGTTCTTCAAGTACTCCTTGTATTACCTTTTTCAGCATTTTTTCTCCATCTTATGATACTTTTGGCATTTGACTTTGTTGCTTTTTTTTTAAACTTAAAATGGCATACTGCCTAGAAATTAAACGGACCAAACTTAAACACCAACCCCCCCCCCCCCCCAAAAAAAAGGAAAACATACAATCAAAAATTCTTACTTCTAAAATACCAATGGTGGCAGTAAACTTTGAGCTCCAATTTTGCACAACGTTGATTTTTGATGTAACAAACTTGAAATACAATGTTAGTATTTTTTTTGGCTTTTAAATTGTGTGCTATGTGAACTTCCAAATTGCTGAGCTTTAAGTATCACCCAACTTAAAAGCTCTTCCACGAATGCTTTTTTTTCTGCATTGACTCTAGGTAAGGATGCACTCAGCTTTTATCCACCAAACTGAACAATAAAACAATAAACCTGTTTAAATCAATTATAGTGAGAGTCGATTTGTTTTCTCTTTGTTTTTGTTTTTTGTTTTTTTTAAGTAGATTTCTTTGAGCCTTAAAGTCAGCCGAAGCAACTGAATGCTTGTATGGCTGAACCGGCTCAATTTTGAACATTACCAGACTTTTTAGAGAAGAAGAAATATCTGGTAAAGGGAGGTGCCAACCCGGGGATTCGATCCGGGAAACCTCCGATCATCGTAGCGGCCGAAAGATTGTCCAGAATTGGCTAGAATAATTCCCATAGCCGCTGAAGGAGCATGGTAGCCTCTCACGCTACCCTGGCGGGGACTTTGCCAAGGTTCCCTTTCCAGGGGTTCGACCAGATCCGCAAACCTCCGGCAACCAGGCTGAGCTCTCTCACAACTCAGAATTGCTGTGAATACAGCAATAGATATGGCTACTAATTGTCTAACACCAGTGAATAATTACCCCCTCCTTAAAGAATACAATCCAAAAACCCAAATGATTTCTTGGCCACGGTTCCTCCACGCGTATGCAACCGTAAAACCAGTGGCCTCTTGCGTTTGTAGTTTTTGATCAGATGCGATGGCATGGCATGGAGGCGCACACCTCTCATTTAAAGATGAGACCAATACGATTCTTCCATCGGTTTCATTTTTAAAACTGTTAAGTTTAATTGAACCAATAGTGAACTGAATCAACATTTAAAATATTCAGCATCGTTTGGCCGTCTATGACACGGGAGGCCTCCAAACCGTTTAGTCCCGGCATTTTGAATATTTCATTTATCCGATGGCGACGTTGTCACATGGCACGACTGATATGTTGTAGCAACGTACACATCAGTGGGATAGCGTGCTTACGTCAGTGATCTGTACAATAATTTCAGCAAGTTGCCAGTCATTGGTCGGTTGGCAGTGACATCAGCCGCTGACAAAGCAACATAGTTCCCATTAATTGGTCGTGGATGGATGACGTCAGTCGGTTGAAGAAAAAATAACGAACCTAGTACGTTTGCAGCGACCAAAAATCTTTGATTACTTCTAGTGGAGGATATCCCCAACGGATTCGACCCATTTTCGAACTTAGACCTAGTAATGTGCCATAGAATGTGTGCAAAATTAGACATAAATCCGATAATTCGTTAAAACGTTATAGCGCGAACACACAGACAGACACCCACCCAGACAGACAAACCATTCGCATCTAAATCGACTCCAATAACTGGAAGGGGAGTACAACACTCGGAATTTCCATCAGAGCCAGCATGCAACCAGCACTTCAGCTACACTCAAAATAACCAAATGTAAAACCAAATTATTCAAGTAAATGTTCATTATTTGTGAATTTTGGTGGTCTAAGAAGGTCTACATCTAACAATAGGAGAACGTCTATTTAAATTTGAATATGGCACACTTCACAGTAGGCCCTGGATCGACACCTACTGGTCGCTAACAATGTCTCCCTCTTCCGGAGGAGAACAGAGGAAGGGTTGTCAAGCTGGCTAAGCAAATCGGGCGAGGCAAATTGTAAGACTCGACGATGCGAGGGACGTTCTTGGACGTTCTTTAGGGGCACCAAATTATCTGTGCAACATGTTTGGTGTTAGAATGGAGCAGAATTCTGGCTCCATCCCAGTTGAATCGGTCTTAAACCACCGAAAATTCTAAGTATTGAACGTTTACTTGAATAATTTGTTTTGCGTGACAGAAGACTTGTTATGATTTCAACAAACCAAAGTAACAATCCTGAACTCTTGGTCTTTACAGCCAACTACGTTCGTTGCTCACACTCGTACCCGAAAAACTCAAACCCGGTGAAAATGCGACAATTCCGCTAATTTTCACCAAGTTGTAGTTATTCGCCCTAATGCTCCGCCTGGGTGTCTAGATTAATTTTGTGAATAAAAGATGAGGGCGCTAAAACGACTCTTCATAAAAAAATATGAGCTCCTAAACTCTGGGGAGGGCGATAACTAGGCATAGTTTTAGAGTTTCTCTAGCTTATTTGGCATTCAAACAAATTATTACAGTGGAACCTAGTTTACCTAAAAACCTGATTACCCGAAAATAATTTTTCTTCAGCACGTTTTTAACCACATATTTTATGTTTCAAATGTTTAACAAAAACCTGTATTGAGAGAGTTATTAAAACCTTCCAACTTCACATTGCCAATTATAATGGCAACTCGGAGCCACAGAAACTTGCACTGGATAGCTCATAACAACTGGAGGTTTATTCCACACAACAAAAGAACTCGTCTAGGACTCAATGCGGCTCGCTTCACGTAACCCGCCACTACCACACGTCCAGCCAGACTGCTTGGCACCAAAGGTTGCCTATGTGCATAAGCACACTGCCAGAGGTGTGCGTGAAGCACAAACACAGGAAGTGGAGAGCGAGCCACATCACACATTTTATCTAATAATGAAAAACAATTAAAGAAGAACTTTAAAAAGTATGCTTCTTCCAACAATGGTCTCCAATGTTAGCGCTGTTATTTGGTTATAGGCAGGGAAGTTACTTTACCGTGACGTCACGATTCCATGATGCCACTATTCGTGACAAAATTTCATGCTGTTAAAGTAGTGTATTTCACCTACTGGTTTCAGTTGAGTGGGATAGCTGGCAACTTAAATACAAAAAAATTACCTCGCTTTTCGTGTTTTTCAATAAGTATTGTGGAAATCCCAATTTTAGAGTAATCCCGTGTTTTCTGCAAGTGTTGTGGAAATTTCAACTAAATCTCCATTCAAATCAATTTCAGATTGCAATTTGCCCGCCATCGTCCTTAGGATTCGAAACCAGCAGTGAATCCCATGCAATCAAAAGGGAGTCGTGAGAAACCAGAAGTGAAATGGAAGGCGATAGGACACATTGCAAGACTGATGAGCATTTTAGCTGAGTTCTGCCATTCAAAACAATAAAAAATAGCAAAATCAAAGCACCACAAGCGCGAGATGCCATGCGTTTGGGGATTGTTTTTGTTTTGTTTTTTTAACTGTTTTAGGCAATGAACACCAGTAAAATAAAAGTTTCAAGTGAAAAGTAAAAACATCATACAAGCTCAACTTTCTTGTTAAATATGCTTATACCTATCTTCAAGATAGTTTTATGACGATGGGAGATGTAACAAAATGTTTTCAGCACGGAACTTGCCACAATCTTCGTGTCACTTTCGATTTTTTTGTCACGGTTCGCATCGCGGAATTTGAAAATTTTTATCCCGGTAAAGTAACTCTTTGGTTGTGGGTACATTGAAAAGGAGGGTGCAGTGACGCTTCGTCTATGCCAATCAAGTCGGCGAAGAAGTGAAACTGGGATTTTGCGTTTTAAATGGAACTTTCCCCATTGCTCGAAGGACAAGGTCGTTTTACCGAAATTGACTCCGGGTAATACCATATTTAACAAGGCTCGGACTCGGAAAAACATTTGACCGAGTACAAAAGAGTAATAACTATTTAGTGAAAAAAATTTTACCTTTTGGAGGAACCTACAACTACTTGCATGCAATAGATACCGTATTCATTAAGGTGCATAGAAAAACAACAAAATACCAGTGTTACCTGGTTGATTTTGGTTTCTATTGCCTGCTTAAAAATATCATTACCGCTTTTAATCGCATTCTCTTTTCAAATGCTGTTCAATTCTAGAGTAAATAAATCGAAGATGTCCTTCCGGTTCGCTACCTACTGCGCAGCCTTCTTCATATAAAAGTCGAAGCGGAGCGACAGAGCTCACCTTTTCGACACCTCTACCGTGCCCAAATGGCGACTAGAGGGGAGGGGGCGGGACCAACAGGCAATAGAAACCAAAATCAACCATGTAACACTGGTATTTTGTTGTTCTTAATTAAAATTAAAAATGGGCATTTTACGTTGAGGTTTCGTAAGCATAGTGTTCAAGTATAAAAGGTTTAACTCACTCAACTGGTTTTGCACGTCTGCAATCTGCACGTTTGCAATCTGACGCACGCACAACGCGAGGCGCTCCGTAATATCAAAACAAACCCGGACCTAACCATTGCAAAAGCCGACAAAGGAAACGTCACGATTGTTCTAGACACCCAAGATTACAACAATAAACTTTCGTCGATTCTCAACGATCAGTCAACATATAAAAAACTTACGCACGATCCAACCAACAATTTCCAAAGCGACATTCGCGTTCACTTAGAACAAACTAATAAACGCGGATTTATTCCTGAGAGCTTGGTGACCGATCTCATCCAAAAACAACCCAATCCTCCCCACATTTTTGGCCAAGTTAAAATACACAAAAATGGCTTCCCACTTCGTCCCATCACGTCCGCTTTAAATGGCCCAGGCCAAAAACTTGACATTTTCCTCAGCCAGCTCCTAAAACCCCTGATCACGGGCAAGTATACCATTGAAGGTACTGAAGAACTTATTTACAATTTAAAAGACATGGTAATCCCTGCAGGATACGTTTTAGCATCTTTCGATGTTGTCAACCTTTTCCCTAGCCTACCCAGAGAAACCACATGCGACCACGTTTTACAACTCCTTGAGGCTACCGAAATTGATCCAGGAGATACCAAACTAAA
>JAHWFP010220233.1:0-11503 GCA_023313725.1 Lithobius niger | reverse complement strand
AATAATAATAATAATAATAATAATAATAATAATAATAATAATAATAAGTTTATTTCATATAATTACAGTATTACTGTAATCCTCGAAGCCTTAATTAAAAAGCTTGTGTGAGTTTCGTAAATCATCAGTCTTAACAACCATAAAATTATCATTATCACAACAACGACTGCACATGTATTCATAACAATTCACATTCATTTTTACTCTAATAATTCAATAATCTTTCTTCTTAATATATATGTATGCTAATTTCTATTTTTCAGTATATAAGTTTGCATTTTTTTTTTAAATTCACCCTTATTCATACACTTCATCATTTCCTTTGGTACTCCATTAAACAAGTCTGGTATAAAGTAATCCCTTTTTCTTTTTCCGTAATTATTTTTACACATTGGCAATTTATAACTGTTTTTTCCTGCTCTGGATTCACTTTTATAACTTATTAGAACTTTGTGTTTATTATTAAGAAAATACTTTGTCAAAATAAAAATTTTTTTTAGATCTTTTATCTTCATAACTTTATTTTCCTTAAAGAGAGTTTCTGTTTTTTTTTTTTAATTTGTTTCTCCAAACAGAATCTTTATTAGCTTATTCTGTGTTTTTTGTAATCTTTGAATTAAGTAATCTGTTGTTTGTCCATATATTTCAATTCCATATCTGATAATACTAGCTATCCAAGCATCATAAATAATATTTTTTTGTTTCTTATTTAAGATTTCTCTCAGTTTGTATAATCTTGGAGTTAATTTTCTAAGTTTTTTTATCAACTCTTTTATATGCTTTTTAAACGACCAGTTTACATCAATTTCTACTCCCAAATATTTCATCGTTTGTTGTTTTTCTAGTTTAACACACCTATCACTACAAGTATAATTGTTTCCATCAGAATATAAGTTTTTGCAGTTTCCATAATGTTTAATAATCCATTTACTATTTTTAATTTTCATTTTTGGTACTGTAATGTCCATTTGCAAGGTTTTCTCTTTACTAATAAATAATTCATTCTCGATATAATAATCATTAATTAAATTAAAATCATGCTGTAAATTATTCATCATATCTTCATAATTTTTATTTATTGATATTAAAGCTGTATCGTCAGCAAACATGAAAGTTTTTGTATTTTCCAAGTTTTCAACAATGTCATTTGTAAAAATTAAGTATAGAAGAGGTCCCAGTACAGAACCTTGTGGTACACCGTATTTAATTATAGTCGGAAAACTATTTTGTCCCTTCACTTGCACTATTGTTTTTCTGTCCTGCAAATAGCTTTTTATAATATTATGTATTTTTCCTCTTAAACCTAGGTTGTTACATTTTTGTAATAGTATGTTCATATCAAACGTATCAAAAGCTTTTTTTAAATCAATTAGAATAATACCTATATATTTTCCTTCGTTAAGTCCTGTCGTTATTACGTCGTTCATTTCAGATAACAGATCAGTAGTACCCATATTTTTTCTATAACCAAACTGTGATGTTGTTAGACTTTTACATTTTTCCAAAAAAACACATATTTTATTAACAAAAAATTTTTCTAGTATTTTATCAATTATAGATAGTAGTGCTATAGGTCTGTAGTTATTTAAGTCTTGTCTATTTCCTTTTTTAAAAACCGGTCTAATAATTTGAATTTTTAGCTGTTCCGGCCAAACTTCACATTCGATCATTGCATTTAATAATTTACAAATAGCTTTAGCTGTATTTTCTTTGGTTTTTTTTATATGATCCGTTTGTAATTTGTCTAATCCTGTTGCCTTTGTATTGTTTAATTCCATTATAATATTTACTATTTCCATATCAGTCGCATTTTCTAAATACATTGTCTGTTTTACAGATTTTTTATTTTTAGCTCTATCACCTGTTGTCTTTTTTGAATAATCGCCTTGTTTATAAACTTCATGCTCAATTTTATCAGTTAACTTAAATTCAGTTATTTGGTTTGAGAAATTAATATTAAATTCATTAATAGTTTTTTCTAAACTTTTATCAGTAAATGTTTTTAAAATATCATCATCAATTTGTTTTTTATTTTCCTTTCCAGTTAGTTCATTTACAACATCCCATATTGTGTTTTTAGTTTTTTGCAAGTTCTTTAACTTCTTCTCAAAATACTGTTTCTTACATTCTTTTAATTTTTTATTAATTTCATTTTTTTCTTTTCTATAATTTTCCCAAAGTTCAACATTACCATTTTCTCCTTTCTTTAATTCGTTCCACATTTTGTTTTTTTTTTCAATTTTCATAATTAGATCATCTGTAATCCATTCTTTTCTTTTTTGTTTTTTATATTTTTTAGTTAATGTAGCCCTTGTTTGTTTAATGGTATTTTCTGTGTAAATTTTATGAAAAGTGTTTATAATTTCATTATATATCTTTTCAGGTTCTTCTATCCCATCCAAAACCTTCCAATTTATCATATTTAGTTCCTTTACAATTTGTTCATTATTAATTCTTAAACAAGATTCTTTATTAGTATTAAAGCCGTCATTTTTTTTTTTGTATATTTTGAGTATTTGTCCAAATCCAGCACATAGTTAGGTAATGATCAGATAGTTTTTCTGTTAATACACCTCCTCTAGATTCACCAAATTGACTTTTTATATACAAATGATCAATACATGATTTTTGAAGATAGGGTTTACCATCTTTTAAAATTATCTCCTCTCTAGTAGGTGAGTTTACTTTACAAGTTAATCCACATTCAGCCAACATATTTTCATAATAATCAATTGACAATTGATCATAACAATCCTCAAAATTATCTTGCGTGTCTAGAATGTCAATATTTATATCACCAACAATTATCTGGTGTACGCTTTTCTTTCTATTTTTCTGTAATATTGATTTCAACATCTGAGCAAAAATTTTCTTATTTGAAGTTGGTTTTCTGTAAATTACTACAATTTGCATTTCATAAAATTTTTTCATTTTATCACACATTTCAATTTCTAAAATGCAATTCTCGTCTTGGTCAATAATATTATACACTTTATCAAAATTTGTTTTCAAGAATACAATCAATCCGCCACCTCTTGTTGTATTTTCTCTTGTAATCGCCATTTTTTCATATCCCTTAATATTGTAATACTCAACTTCATCCTTCTTTATATTTATTTCTGTTAAAATAATGACATCCCAATCAACCTCTGAGTTTAGATACCAATGTAAAAAATTATCCCAATTTTTCCTTAAGGATCTTATGTTTCCATGTACTAATTTCAAATTCTCAAAATTTTTTACATCATCTTCAATTTGCATACTTGCTTCTTTTTTTTTACCAAAAACATAATTTATGAACTCGAAACAACCACGTTTTCAACTAGATCATCTTCATCACTTACTATTTTCACTTCCCTTACATCAGAGTTTTTCCTCATCATGATCTTTCCGTTTTTAAACCACACATACTTATAATCATTTTGTGCTGCAAAATTTTTTGTTTTCCAGAAGAGCATTTTTGTGTGCGGAGTCATATTTTCATTTAAGTAAATTCTTTTTCTATTTCCATTTCTATACATATTGTCATTTGTTACTATTCTTCTTTTTTGCTCCAACCACCTATTTCGACTTTCTCTGTGTTTGAATTGAATAATTAGTGTGCTTGGTTTTTCTTTGTTTTTGTTTGGTATTCTGTGAGCCACTTCTATCTCATCATGACTGAAAGGAATGTTAAAGTTTCTCGCCAAATTTTCTATTACCTGCTCTATTTTTTCATTTTCAAGCCAGTCCAGCTGGCAGATTTCCAAATTTCTATTTCTGTCGTATTGTTCTCGTTCTGTTGTACTTCTTTGCATTTCACTTACTTTTTTTTCTATCACCTTGTAGTTCACTTCTTTATTTTCTATTTCTTGCATTCTTGTTTCTAGTTCACATATTCTGTTTTTCAGTTCTAAGTTTTCACTCTTTAGGTCTTTATGTCCTTCACTTAAGTATTCTATTGTTGTTTTGATCTCTTCAATTGTTTTCTTGAATTCTGTTATCTGTGCACTTTGCTTGTCAGTTTTCATAATGAGAAGATCCAGTTTTGTTTCCATTCTTTGCCTATATTCCTTTTTTGTTTGTTCAGTTTCTTCAATGTTATCAACATCATCGTCTTCTAGGTTTAAATTTCCGTCTTCAGTCTTTTCAGTTCCTTCAGTTTCTCCATCTTCATTTGTCTCTGATTGTGTTCTAAGCTGTCTGCATTTTTGTTTGCACTTCCATGAATTTTTTTTTTCATCATTCATGGTCTTCCAAGTATTTTGTTTGAGTCCTGCACATTTGTAACATTTGTAATAATAATAATAGTAATAATAATTTATTCAGAGTATGTATACAAGGTTTGTACACAACCAAGGCACGAAGCAAAATAAATGCTTGTAACTATGTGCTCTGAAAGTTTATTTCACACAGCTAAATATTCCAATTAATATTCATTCATACAATTTTCAATATATATTCAAATATAACTTAATATGACTTACGAATATACATCAACCTAGCTATTTTTTATTTATTTTACTGGTACAATTCTAATTTTAGTTTTGCCACTCACATTTAGTTTAAGAGTCCAGATGATAGTAATATTATATCTTTATGAACCAGTTTTTTTTTTTTACTAATTTATTAATATTATGAGCTTCAAGGTTATTCTAAAATGCTTTGGTAATTCATTTAAGATTGAAGGGAGGACAAAAGCCATATTTATTTTCCCGTATGAATTTCTCCAGGGTGGGATTTTAAGCCATGCAATGTTATTACGTGTGGGTCCCCCAATTTTGTCTTTTAACGTTTGGTCTAAAAAAGAATTTATTAATAACAGTTAATTTATTTAAAATTTGAAAGGTTGGAATTTTGTTTTCCATCATGAGCGCTTTGGTTGTCTTATTGTTATTTCCACGGAAAAGTGGTTTTCTTGCTTTGTTCAATACTTTTTTTTTTGTAAACGTTCTCTATACCAGTTCGAGGTTGAACCCAAAAAAAAAAAAAATAACAATAACTAGCTGCACAATCCGGTTTCGTAGGAAGTCCTAATGTCATAGTGTGCCGTTTGTTGTTGGCGTATTGCTGTTTGTTTCTGTTAGGGCCCAGAGGTTAATTGCTCGTAGTTTTTCTGGAACAATACGTGTCGTAATATATCGTTTGTTACATATTGTTACTACTAATTGACACTATATTTCTCGTTGCCGTACGCTCGCCCATTTTCACTGCTACCGTGCAAAGAACGAACATGCTCACCCCTTTTTCACTGATGCCGTGAAAAGAATGAACACGCTCGCCTATCTCACTAATTACTGCTTTTGGACGGGTTGCCACAATGGCTGCCATGTCCTGTTTCTGACCCTTGCCTATGTTCAGGCCTAAGCGAAATATATACATAAATATATTGATGAGATTCAGTACCAGGGCAGGTAGTATCGGACCAAGGCTAAAATTTTTACCTGAACGTTGTTATCTATTATTCGTTGTTTACTTACTACTATGCTTTATTATTTACTCATCTAACTAATTGTGAAACATTGTGTAATATATGTTGAAGATTTTAACGTTTTTGTTTGTAAATAATTGTAATTATTTGCTCAGCATATTTTTATAAGTTTTTGTTGCATTGTCCAATGTAATCCATGCAAGCTCATTAAGAGTTTTGGGGCACATAACGTAATATATTATTATTGTTATCTTAATTACTACTGAAATAAAATTTCATTGAGCATTACATCGTCTGACGCAAAGTGCATTTAAATGAATTAAATTGGATTAATAAAAATTTGACCATTGCTAAACGTTTTTAAAGGTCAAAAAGTCTAGTAAAATGAGGGGAATACCTCGATCATCCGCAGCAGGCCCCGTGATGTTGTCCAGAGTAGCTCCCATAGCCACTGAAGGAGCCAAGTAGTCTCTCGTAAAACATTGGTCAGTGCTGGCTGGCTGGAACTTTCCCAGGTTCCCCTTTCCAATCACCAATCTGATCAGCTTTTTCAGGCAACTAGGCTGAGCTTTGTCTACGCCTCTATGACCACAAACATAGTATACCGTAATTTATTTGTGGGGTGGAGGGGGACAACAATCGGCATACATGGATAGTAATCTAATTATTTATTTAATTTTATTGACAAGAACGTACCACTTGAGTACAAGAAACACGTGTATGTAGTGCAGTAATAAGTTCATAGGAATGGCAGTACTTACCCAGAGGAAACATTTCTAAAAGGAAGGATCAATGAACTCGAACATATTGTAACAAGACGCGATAAGAATCTGCATTGTTAATTCCGTAATCGAGCGAGAACTATCAGCATTATTGACAGCAATACCTCATGAGAATACCTCACCCCGTGAGTAGCTCTTCTACAATCCGATAACGGAAGATATCGACCCCGCAGCTCACGATTTGATCTACTGCAATCCCATAATTGAAGATATAGATGCGTGCAACTCACGATTTGATATTCTGCAATCCGATAAAGAAAGCTATTGACGGGTGCGATGGTGCAACTTGTGAATAGATCTAATGGAAGCTACCGACGGGTGTACCTCGGGAGTACCACTTCTGCAATCTAATAACGAACGCTACCAACGGGTAAACAATGGATTTAGCTCGGGAGTAGCCCTTCGGCAATCCAATAATAGAATCTACCAACAGGTGCACGATGGGTCAAACTCGGGAATAGCCCTTCTGCAATCCGATAATAAAAGCTATCAATAGGTGCACGATGGATGCAGCTCGGGAGTAGCCCTTCTGCATTCCAATAATAAAAGCTACCAACGAGTGCGGATTGGGTGCAGCACGGGAGTAGCCCTTCTGCAGTCCAATAATAGAACCTACCAACAGGTGCACGATGGGTGAAACTCGGGAATAGCCCTTTTGCAATCCGATAATAAAAGCTACCAATAGGTGCGCGATGGATGCAGCTCGGGAGTAGCCCTTCTGCAATCCAATAATAAAAGCTACCAACGGGTGCGGTTGGGTGCAGCTCGGGAGTAGCCCTTCTGCAGTCCAACAACGAAAGCTACCAACAGGTACGCGATGGGTGAAACTCGGGAATAGCCCTTCTGCATTCCAATAATAAAAGCTACCAACAGGTGCACAATGGGCGCAGCTCGGGAGTAGCCCTTCTGCAATCCAATAATAAAAGCTGCCAACGGGTGCAGCTCGGGAATGGCCCTTCTGCAATCCAACAATCCAATAATGGAAGTTACCAATGGGTGCGCAAGGGCGCATGCCGTCATTACGCAGTTACCTTAATGGGTAAGATGGTTCGCCGTCCTGAAATGGGTTACCAGCTAGTAAACAAACTCATTTTCCTTACAAATTTTACCATTTTATAAGGTGGTAAAGGTGGATAATTCGAGAAATTTCTATAATATTTGGTTTACGCTTCGGTCTATTTTATTCCATATTAACCATTTAACGAAAAAGCCAATCATTCGACATCGTACAACCTCTCGGTAAAAAAAAAAGTACAAGACACAGCACGAGCTTTGTGAAGGGTCCCCAAGGATCACGGCATAGCGTGCCGGTGTTTCCCTGTGGTTAACATCGTCGTCTCTAGACCAAGAGAACGCAGGTTCGAACCCCACGACTGACACAAGTACCATTTTTTTTTTTAAAAGCAGGTTAAGTGTTCAAATATTGCTGAAGCTTAAATGTTGATATAAAAAATAGGATTTAATACGTATTTTAATTTTTATCTTAATATAATTTGCATAATAACTAAACTATGCAATTTAAGTGTATAGTAATTTTTCCGTCATAAATTACTTATTAAAATATCAACTGGAAAGTTTTGTAAAATAGCGTGGAAAAGACTACAACTCTGAAGACTAGGAATCTAATCACCTGAATATTTCATAAAAACTTTGTGAGAAAGATTTTTGACTGAATTTTTTTTTTACTTTTTTGTCGTATGAAAAATTACCGAAAAACAGAAAACAGAACTGAATCTTGCTGCTAATAGATGCAAGAAATATAAGTCGCTAACCATAAAGGAATGGCTTCAAATTTGGCTCCGAACTATACTTATGATTAACTCCTGTATTTCATTTTAGGTGGCTAGGTGAAGGTTTTGGTTATTTGTGGCATAAAAAGCTAAAGCCCGGTTTCGCTCAACATAAATTTAAAGAAAGAGGTTTTAACTTGAGAAAGAACCGCCTACTATTCTACAAATCTCCTTCTCCAGACAAGTGGTCATCTTTTGGCAACATTTTTTTTATGAAACCCTTCATGGTAAATCTGATTCTCTTTCTAGCCCTTTTCGACAGATCTTAAGCAAGCCGGTTTTTTTTTTTTTTACATTAGGGGAGGATTTCGTGTTTCCGTCCAGAATCACTTGTTGCTGATTAAGTAGCAGATTCGGCTTTTGAAATCACGGTGTTGGTGTAGTTGCCAGACTGCCTGGGCCCTAGGAATAGACGAAGAAGATCCTTAGGGTATAGAGTAAGATTTATTCCTGTTCTGCCACGCGGGACTTATGCAGATGTTAGTGGTTGAAGCTCTTTAGGGTTATGTTTGAGCCGATTGAGCCTTCGTTCAGAGTTGAGGAGGATGCTGCTGCTTTGGCTGCTGTTGAAGATCGGACTGGCCTAGAGATTGCAGCTGGCGGTAAACCTTCCCTTAGCTGATTCCGGAGGGACCCACTATAGATTCCTATATACGAGTTGAACTTCATGTCAACTCTGTAGTACCACTACTGCTGCCACCTGAACCTAGGACGATATACGGGACAAGCAGAATTTACGATTTAAGGCGCAGCCATCTGAAATACTTCCGCTTTGAGATTATGGGATGGCAGCGGCCATAAATATTGAACGTGATGAGAAAATTCAGTCGCACTAACGCAAATATGTTGGAGAAACTTAAGTCTGGCGAGTAGGGTAAAACACGCACAGCTACAGTTAAACTGTGATACTGTTTGCAAAATTTATCCTAGCACAAGCAAAAGTTTGGACTAATTTTTCAATTGCTGTTCGATTTTATAAATTGATGTTTGCATCGTTTTTAAGATGTACAGCGTTTTCAAATTTTCGGCAACCTGCCTGTGAGATAGGCGTTGTCTTCGTCGCGCACTGCAGGAGCGATGACGAATTATGGGATGTTTATCTCACGAATTTCGCTCAGGCGAGAGAGAAGCGAGAACGCCGTTTCTTCTGTTTCTAAAATTGTTTGTTTTAGTCTGAAATTGCTGTTATGCTCGTTACAACAATTTTGTAAAATAAATAAATAACTAAATAGATTGTTGGATTGGCCTCTCGCGAATCACATTCAGACGAGAAAAGGAAGTTAGCTGGCGCCATGTTGGCGTTATTGGTGTCGACCGAGCACCGGAAGGAGTGCAAATTGCGAAGGTTTGAAATGAATTGATTCTAGTACGGTTGCGTCACTCTGCTGTCATCTGCCCGCTGCAGCAACAACGTCTAGTGACGAACGGTGGAAACTCACCCAGAACGTTGCCAGACAAACGAACATCAAACATCAGAATACGGAGTTACAGTAACCTAACTTTTTAATAAACTTTTTCTTTCGGTAAAAAACGTGATCTTTCAGCAACTTCCGGTTAGAAACGCTTGGGCACGCCTGAACTAACTATTTATTTACCTAAAACGTATTGAAGAAAAAAAATACCTTTTTCAAAATTAGAATGCTAAATCATCACAGAACAATTTAGCATAAAAAAAATTGGTATTTTCGCCAGAAGTACCGCTTTGCCAGTCTTTTTTTTTTTCAGTAAACTATACCTGTGCGGAAACAGATTTTTTTAGGAGAATTTATTGTAAATATCTGGTTGTGTATAATGCGCTAGAACACTTACTATAATTATTTCTAATAGTATTATTCCCAGTATTATTGCATAAGAATGCTTAAGGTTCATGGTTGAACTTATGTGTGTCACTGTGTATGAATTCAGTTCTAAAATCAATAATAATAATAGTAGTAATTATAACTGATAAATTTGAAAGAATATATATAAAGAAAATAATAATTTTTAAATTTCAGAATTAAAAAACTACATAACTGCGACAAAAAACTACTATATAAAAAAAACATAAAAGTAGTAATTCTAAAGAGAAAACAAGGAACATAAAACCAAGCTTTATCTTACCAAAATGGAACAATACATATGGGAAAAGAAACAAAAAATTGGTGTATACCATATATTTTTAATAAAATTCAGAAAAATATGTTAAATTACCAAAATATAAGTGAATTGAAGCCAAAATTGAAAGAATTATGGACTAAACAATATTCTTAAACTATATAATAACGACTTCAAAATTTAACGCACAAACTAATCAAAGTAGATGAATATAAAACATTTTAAATACTGAATAACATTATAGTATAATTGTTTAAACTTCAAATAACTAATGAAAACATGAAAAATTAAAGCAACGAGGCGAAATGTTGTTTAGCGTAATAAATAACTAATATTGTGAATAAGATGTAACATTGTTCTCACACAAGCTGAAACTCCAGCTTCGAGCAACGTACAATGTAAATTGTTGTTGAAATAAAGTTATATTATTATATTATTATTATACTAGCAGGACCCGTGCATGATGCATGGTGGATCTAGTCTCACGGTCTTAGCCTCCCCCGGTGTTTGGTCTTATTAGGAAAGTAGATCGCGTATGCAATATTTCATTCATTAGTAGAGTGATCCTTCAATTTTACTCGCTCCTCCTCTTCCCCTTCTTTTCTGCCACCCCCTCCCCCCTCTGAAAGTTAACCTCCGTGATTGTCTTCCGGTCATAGCCTCTCCCGGTGTTTGGTCTTCTTAGGAAAATCAATCGCGTTTGCAATTTGGAATGGTATGAACCGTATCACTGAGAAAATTAGTATTCAGTACGCAAGCAAGCCCGTGCTGCAAGGTAATCTCCGTTATTACACCCAGAAAAGATGCATCTCTCTGAAAGATGCTGTGTTCTGACGGAACACATCTGTTTGTACTGGTACAGCCAACACATTGAGTTGTGTACTATACCTACCAGTACACAGTTTGTGTAGTGGCAGTACAGATGCTTTGTACGGAAGAATGTGTTCCGCCGCTACACAAAGTGTGTACTGCTAGTACACAACTTGTGTGTTGGCTGTGCTGGTACACACAGATGTGCACAGTGTTTTACTCAATGCTAAAAACCCGTATCACTGAGAAAGCCAGCATTCAGCACGCAAGCAAGCCCCCTGTTGCAAAGGTAATCTCCGTGATTGTTTCCATCAACCTAGAGACAATTTACGTCAGCATCACGCACCATCAAATTGTTGCAAGTAATTTTCCTTCATTTGCCCACGCATGCAAGGATTGTTGTCTCCCAGTTTAAAACAATTCAGCTTCCCTCTCCAAGTCTGCATCTACGAAACAAAAGCGTCTTTCCATCGTATCAGGCTGCCAATTTCGAGGCCCGTAGGGGGCCTCGAAATTAACATGTCGTCGTTCTGTTTAAAGTTATCTGCTGTTAGCTGAAACACTGCTTCGTTTTTTTAACTCAACAACGAAAATCCAAAAGTCAAAATCTATAACCC